>OOFC01047983.1:14902-34706 GCA_900323345.1 Pseudochromis fuscus
CAGAGACGGTGTGTGTTTGCTGGAAGCCGCATGAAGGCGGCGTCGCCAAGCAGCAGCGTCTCCGGTCCAAACCTTCAAAATAAAAGTCGCTGTGTGACGTGTTCCTCACTCTTGTTTACATCTTCATGCCAAGTGACCCATACTAACTGAAGCAGTGTCTGTCTACAACACTACTTTTTAAAATGTCTTTAATTGGTCTTATTTTATTCTGGATACTTTATACTTTGTTATTGTTGTATGTGTGTGTGTGTGTGTGTGTGTGTGTGTGTGTGTGTGTGTGTGTGCGTGCAGAGCCCTGACGTAGGGTCTCACACACATGAAATTTTGACGTTATTAGGTTTATTTTGTAGAGGCTATTGCTTAATCTAAGGAATTTATCTACTAAATTTCGCTGACTTAATAAAATCTCTCCGTCTGTGACGTTATGCGCGCGCACCGCAGTCGCCGCATCTCTCTGAAAGCGAGCGCGTCAAGTCAGAGAGACTCAGGGAGCATCTCACCACAAATGCTAGAATGTTGACTTCAAAGTCAAACCTCAGGATGCCAGTCTTAACAATAATACAGTTTTAATTATTTAGGACACGAAACTAAAAGATATGGCTGCACTAAAGCACAGAAGGTGTCTCTGAGAGGCTTACTAAACAACTTTGAAGGAGTTCCTGACAGTTACTTTGTAATTTTCCACTAGCTGACTGAGTGTAGCCTGTGTTGTAGCTGACTTGACAGTGGAGCAGTCACACGGGTTGGTAGTCGCCTGGTTTCAGCCTCTGGTGAGACGCTTTTCTTTTCTTCTTTTTAAAGAGTGTATCTCTGTTTTAAAGGACAATACCATTTGTTTCCTCCCAACACAATCAAGTGTGACTAATGATAAAAACCTCATGTAGCTTTTCTCTTGGACTGCTGTTACTTGCAGGCATTCTGCAAAACATTTGCTGTCATGGACAAACTGTTTAGCATTAAAGCTTTTCAGCATTGAAGTTTTAACCACAATGAATGAAATCAGTGGTTCCCATGGATTGAGACACCCACAAGGGGTCAGAGGATAACTCTAAGGGGGTCACGAGCTGATTAGTAGACTAGGAGCCAGACAAAGCAAAGTTACATTTATTTTGTTCAGACTTTGTTTCTCATTCTTGCAGTTTGTGCACTGAATATGAAGCTAGAGGCAGTTTAGCAAGCTAGCTTAGCATAAATACCAGATGCAGCTAGCCTTAAAAACATTCACAGACAAAACTTTGAAGTTTATTGTATCTGTTTTGTTGATGCAAAAACTAAACTAGCTAGAAAATAGATCTTGAAAACAAAAGCACTAAATATGAAGATGGGGCAAATTAGCCAAGCTTAGCATAAAGACTGGATGCAGCGAGCCTAAAAAACAAACAAAAAAAACACAACCTTTACAAACAAATTATTAAAGTTTGTTGTATCTACCCTAACCCTGTAAAAACTAAACTAGCTGGAAAAGGTTGAAACCAAAAGCACTAAATATGAAGCGGAGCCAGTTCTGTTCATTACATTTATGGACAGAATTTCAAGGTGCAGCTGGGTGGTGGACTGGGTCAAGCTTGGTGGCAGGAGGATCTCGTCCCTGCTTTTGGCAGACGATGAGGTCCTCTGGGCTTCATCAGACAGTGACCTTTCAGCTCTTGCTGGGGTGATTTGCAGCCAAGTGTGAAGCTGCTGGGATGAAGATGAGCACCTCCGAGTCTGAGGCCATACTCTCACCTGGAAAAGGGTGGATTGCCCACTCCGGGTCAGGGAGGAGGTCCTACCTCGGGTGGAGCAGTTTAAGTATCGTGGAATCTTGTTCAAGAGTGACGGTAGGATGGAGCAAGAGATCGACAGGTGGATCGGGGCAGCGTCTGCAGGAAACGAGTTTCCTCCGCAAGGTGGCTGTTCCTCAGAGATAAGGTGAGGAGCTCGGTCATCCAGGAGGGACTCGGAGTAGAGCTGCTGCTCCTCCATGTCGAGAGGAGCCAGTTGAGGTGGTTCCGGCATCTGGCGAGGATGCCTCCTGGACGCCTCCCTTGGGAGGTGTTTCAGGCATGTTCAACCGGGATGAGACTTTGGAGTCGACCCAGGACACACTGGAGAGATTATATATTTCTGCTGGGCTGGGAATGGCTCAGGATCCCCCTGACGAGCTGGTGGAAATGGCTGGGGAGAGAGCTGTCTGGGCCTCTGCTGAAACTGCTGCCCCCAGATCCAGGTGAAGTGGGAGACGACAAGTACAAGTAAATATGAAGCTAGAGGCATTTTAGCCTAGCGTGGCATAAAGAGCAGACACAATTAGATTTCAAAACCTTCACAGACAAAACTTCAAAGATTATTGAATCCATTCTGGAAATTTAAAAACTAGGCTAGCTGGGAAAAAGGTTGAAAACAAAAGCCCTATACATCTTCAATAAAGGAAAAACCTTCAGCTTCCGTGCTTTCTGAAGAACTTCTTAATTATCAAACCACTTGTTACTGATTCATCCTGTGTTTGTTATACCTGATACACTGTAAGAGTCTGTACTAAATGGAGCTTGATTCACTGTTTTTGTTGGAAATTCTTCACTGGGGGGCGTACTGATTGCTGCATACAGCAGTATTTGAAGCTCATTTGTTTCAGTTCCAAACAACCCACTGGTTGTTGAGCTTCCATGCCATTTATATCTGCTCGTGTCCAGGTGTCCAGCTGCTCAGACCAGCCTGACCATAGTATTTATCCCATTAGGACACTGTATTTCTGTAGTACTGGCTGTTCTGTTTCCCCTTGTTTTGGTCTCCAGATCTTCAGGGTGATAATCTGGCCCCTGCGAGTCCTGTCAGAGGACCAGCCGTTGGGCTTCACAGCAGCACTCTGCACTCACAAAGCCACACAGGAATAAGCACTGGTTGAGTAGCTCTAATTAAAGGCTGTCACTCAAGCGCTCACCCTACATCATCTGGAAATAGTCCAGAGTGGGCGATGGGTTACAGAGTGCTTACTGAGGCACATCGTGTTTTTAATCTGTGATGAAGATCAACTTTCTTTCTTACTTTTGTTCCTATAACCCTTTTAAAATTTGTCCAGGAACATTTTAAAAGTGAAATTAATATGAAAATGACAAAAAACACACAGAGCCCACAGGGAGCTCTACAACATGTCAACAAGAGCCCTTAATAACAGTATATGATTGGGAACAGGCACCTCATCATTTTTTACTTTGAAAATATATTCATGTGGCATTTATGTGAAACAATGCCCAGGACGCCACAGGCAGCTCCCTGCACCCCGGAGACCATGGTAATGAAGGTTAGAACATATCAATGAATCCCGTGGCATGTCGGTGACATTTTTGAAGACAGGAAAACACGGCGACATCTTTGCTGGGAGGCCTTGAGCTGAACCTCCGTTAAAGGAGGATTGTGTATTATTTCAATCTGCAGTATTTTTGCTTTAATGTGGGTAAAGTGTCCTGCTCACTTTGCACTTTTCACCTCTGTTGTCGGGGGAAACAAGGAGTCATCAGGGTATCTACCATGTGCTATTATTGTAGCGTGTTGGCCTTTATCTGGGGTCCCTTGGCCTCTCCCCACCTCGCCACCTTAAGTACACGCTGCAGAGCTGAGGTAATGACCATCACTTCACACAGAGGTCCCTCTGTTTTAAACCACTACAAAACTTTTATTAGAGTTATCATGTGACGACATAAAAGCACAAAAAAGGCATAAATGAAAGCAAATCATTAAAGACACTGTTAGATTTCTTGCATTAAAGGGTCACACCACCATTTTTACACATGAAGCTCAATGTTGTAATTATGCGCTGTCCTCTGTGGCTCTGAAGAGAATATTTTAAAATGAATTGTTTTAAAAACTGATGATGTCCAGCTGCATTGTGGGAAATTTAGGATTCCTTATTTCCATACTGTAAATATCAGGATGTTGCAGCCCCTGCTGCCAGAGTGCCCCGTTACAATACGCAGATGATTGTGGTGGAGTATTTTGTTATTCACTGAAATTCTACGTAATGTTGTTAGAATTTTAAGTGAAAATCTCTTTTTTTTATTGCAGAAAATACTTTAATGACTGCTCAGCTAAAAGTTCATAATGCCATTCTAACTTCCCAAATTGAAAAAGTAATCAGTGCATTCCTGGCTGTTACAGCAGCACATTCATTTAAAACTAATAACAAGCAGCAGAGTCACTCAATAAGAACACCAAAGATAACGCCGAGTGTGAAAACCCTGAGAAGTAAAGTCCTTGCAGTTTTTTCTTATTTAATAGTTTATTACTAATCTTATTAAGAATTAATTAAAACGCTAAAAGAGGATTTTTTTCCCTCCAGTGTCAATCCTTCACCAGGAGACTCTTCAAACCATGTAGTCAGCGTCATTCATCAGACACCCTGCCTCGATGGAATCAGTCACCCACAAGTCTCTGACGATCTTAAACTTGGTCCTGAAGCAGCGCCTCAGAGTCCTCAGGCCCAGGAGTCGTGTTTCCTCGGCAATTACAACATGAGAGACTCCTTCTTCCAGCTTCAGCACCACCGTCCCTCCATAGTAGCGAAACTCCAGTGCCCTGATGTCCAGGCAGTTGGCAACGACATTGCTTTTGGGGTCTCCTATTTCAGCAAACCTGTCCATGTAAACCGTGAAGGGTCTGAACATGCTGGTGGGAATGTCCTCCCAGGCATAGCGTTCTTCCACCTGTCCCACATTCACGCCTGCTGATACATCTGCACCGTTGATCCGGCCGAACACCTCCCGCAACTGCTGTTCATCCGTGTCCACGAAGTAGCTGTCACCATAGCAGTCATATTCCTTGCCGAAGTGCTCCCTGGTGGAGGGCGAAATGTGGATCATGTGGCGGGGTTGCCATGGGACCACTTCCTTCTGGTCCAGGCACTCCAGCAGCCAGGTGGCCCAAACTACATCATGCTGGTTGGATGAAATCAGGTTCTTCACACGCATGTTCTCCACGCCAGCGATCACGCAGTAGGTGTCCCGTCCTGGGTTTTGAACCACAACGCCTCCACACCTATCATGGAAATGACATCAGTCTCTTGTGACAGACTACTTTAAAACACATGCCAAGACTTTGAAGAAGAAACCAGAAAGCACTCAGAGAGCACAAATTTCTGCCAAGCTGTACTGATGCTACAGACTGAACATTGTTGCCCTCTTGTAGTGAAATAGTGACACTCACCTATTCAAACATTCACCCATTATAACAGATGAAGATTTGAGGGTTTTTTTGGATAGAAACCTGTCTTCTGATCATGATGCTAACAGGTCGACAAACAAGCAAACAAACAAAAGCATAACTTCCCTTTCTGAGGTAAACCCATCTCGAAAGTGAAAAGCTAATGAAATAAAATGGAATGGAATGATGATAGAGCCTGAGCTTATAGTAGGCTAGCTACCATTACCTAATATTAGCAACCCTTCTATAGATCCTGCTGTTTTAACTAATATTACTGTTGGTTTTGCAACATTTCTTGAATTTTGATACTGCTACACTATGTTTTAGCTGTTGTGAATACATATTTGTGCCCCCTGGTGTTTAGCAGGAGCTACACACTGTTGCTTTAAAGCTGCTGTAATCAACATCTGTATGTCAGCAATGGACCACAAGACTATCTGAACTGAAAAGAGATCACAGTGAATTATCATCAGATTCAACAGGACATTTTAGCAACATTTAGCTCGTTGTTTTGGTTTACCAGCTTGCTTTTGTGGACTTAAATTAATCAACAGCCTAAATCGGACTCTAAATGACCTCAATATATTTTTTGAGTTTGAACACCAAACTAGCATTTACCTGGCCACGCCCTTTTCCAGCTCTGCCTTGGGGTGATCCTCGGTGCCATTCAGGATGCAGAACTCCACGTCCTCAAACATATTCATCTCCTTTTTGACCCCAGAAAGATCCTGGGGCTTGAAGTGGTCGATGATTCCCACCACCTTCTTGGGTTTGGCTGCCTGCTTGCGCTTCTTCTTCTGCGGTTCGTCGTTGTCGATGCGAAGATGGCGTGAAGCAAGTTTCCCAGATGCTTTGCTGCGAAATTGATCCAGCTCTGCCAAGGTCATGCATTGGTGCCAGTCCTTGTCGTCTCGGATCTTCTCAATCCTGGGGAAGCGCAGGGTGCAGCTGGTTTTGTACATATCGCTTGAGACAATCTCTGCTGCCTTAACCTGGATGATGACGGAGTTGCAGGGTTCGATGTACACTTCTGGTTTCTCCGTTCCACACAGGATGGATGCCGGCGGATCATTCTTCCGGTACACCTTCCAGTGTTTGGCAAGCTTTAAACCGAGGTCATACAATTCTTTCATGGTATAGCCAGAGCCAATGCGGCAGAGGGTGTGGAAAACTGACGGTTTCTCGCCAGGCTTTGGAGCTTCAGCTACCGCACATAAGAAATGAGACATCATACCACCCCGTCTCCCTTTTCCCCAGTAACCACCAACAATGAGCAGATCAAGCTCATCCATCAAACCATCCACGTATTCAGGTTTAATCTTCAGCCATCCTTCCCCTCGCTTGTCAGGTTTGTAGATAGATAAAGGATCTTTCACCATGATCCCCTCCTCTCTACTGTCAATGGCGTCATTGAGAGCGTTCACCACCTCCTGCATGGTTCTGGCTTCAGTCTTTGGCACCAGATGTATCCGTCCCTTGACCGGAGTGAAAACAGTCTGAAGTTTCTCATATCGCTTCTTCAGTGTTTCCTTGCCAAGCTTCTGATCATTGATCAACAGCACGTCAAACACACAGAAGCACGTCTGCAGCTCAGAGTCGTCCATCAGCCTCTTGATGTCAAATTTGCTCCCCTTCTGCATGAAGGTCTCCGCTGTCGGGTTGAACGCCATCATCTCGCCGTCAAGGATGCAGTTCACAATGTTGCTTTTAAAAACATTGTGGATATAAGGAGTCAGGGATCCCTCCAGTGGTGATCCTCCAAACTGCTGTGTGTACTCAAAAGCATTCCTGCTGAAGTACTTGTACACATCCCCGTCTTTGTGCAGCTGAATTCGCTCTCCGTCCAGCTTGGTCTCAATGAAAAAGGTGCTGTTGCCCATCTGTTTCTCCACATTGCGAACGTTAGCCACAGCTGCCAACATGGGCTTGAAAGCAGAGAAAAGTCCAATGGAGACTTCACTCAAGGATACAGAGGGGTTGTGAAGCTGCTGACACACCTTGTTTAAGTCCGTGTTGACATTGTAGAGTTCGGCAGCATCCGGGTGAAAGACCTGGAGAACAGTTTCTTTGCTGATGCCGAGCTTCATGTCCTTCAGAATCATTCTAATCAGCCATTTCTGCTCGAGAGCCGAGCTCTGGGTGATGAGGTGCAGCAGACTCTTTTTCACAAGATCCTTCTTCTTGCTTGCATTGTTGATGGCCACTGAGTCCAGGAAGTCGTTGACCTCTTTGATGCTGAGCTTCCCTTCGCTGGTGCATCGTTTCTTCAACACAAAGTACGCCATCCCAGCAAAGTCCCCAGCTTCTCCTTGGGATGTGGTCGGAGCACGATAGTTCAGCAGTTTATTGGCCTCTGGGCCGGTCTTTGGGAGGCCTAACACATCAATGTAGAGTTTGCCTAGCATGCTTTCCTTGATGCCGTACGCCATCCGCTCCCGTTCAAAAGAGGGAACTATAAGGCGCATGGCAGAATAGAAGGAGTCTGTAGTTTTGGGGTTGTGTTTGTGGAGGGCAGAGTGAAATTTCCGCCATGACTCAATGAAATCCCCGAGGATCTTGGATTTTTCCGGGCGGAGTTTAGACTTCTGGATTTTCTCTAAAGTGTTGCACAAGTGAAGGAAAGGAACCTGAGCAGCTACAGACAACTGACCTGCTCCATCACTTTTGGAAGTTCCCTCCATCGTGAAGTCTGGAAGACAAATCAAAGATAAGAATTTGCTTTTCAGTAAATGTATCACTGTTACACAGCAGAAATAATGAGTCAACTAACCACTATTTTCATTAAAAAAAAACAAAAAAAACAAACCTCAATCTTGTTTCACACAAAAATGGCATCACTGACATCTGTCTGATACAGCTTAATAAATGTGTGCTTTTCTTCATTTTGGTTCTTTGTTTTCATTATTGTGCTAGATATTTTTCTAATTTGTATTTCTATATTTGGAGTTGATGTTTGTATTGTACTTTGGAACAATTTGCCACAAGAATTTTCGTCTATATTAATAAAGTTCTCCTATCTTATAGCAAGTTGAATATATATTTTTGGACAGTTATGCACACTCAGATGTCCAATAACAAAACTGAATACAGATGCTGACATCTTCTGTGTTCAACAATTGTGTCAGGATCATTTAGGATGTTAAGACAAGACAGGATGTTGTGTTATAAATAATAGTAAAAAGTAGCAGATTATGACCCTACAACTATAATCTATAGTCTGGTATAATGTAATAAGGAGATCAATAAGTAGCTGGAACTGGTCGAGCATCTTTTTAACTGTTCTGTCCTATAACTAGTTCATCTTTTATTGCGTGACACATTAAAATACACGCAAAACCCAGAATTGGACAGCAGTATGTATAATCTTTACAAAGCATCAACCAGTGCATATCACTTGTGCTTTAAAGTACATGTTTTCCTATAGAATTAATCATATAAATCAAATGTTGAAATTTAATCTTTTAATTTGACCACTATAGGATGATAGTCACTGTTTTAACAGCATGATTAGAGTTGGAATAACTACATATAATTATATTAACTGACAATTACAAAACTATACTAACTCGCACTCTTGAACTTTCACACAGGTCAGATTACAACATGCAGAGACATGTCTCAGACTTCAATCTAAATGGCAGCTAACAGTGAGCCGCACTGTCTACTGAGTGGTAAATAGAGGTGGGCGATATAAATCGTCTACGTTATAATCGTAAATATTGTTTTGATATGTGCAGTTTTGAGTAATCGAATATTTATTACTATTATCTAAAAAACAAAACAAACGAAAAAAGTTTACATAGACGGTAAAAGAGAGGAGCATGAAAGTCCTCATTTTCTGAATTCGTGCCTCAGGAGCCAATCAGCAAAACGGTGACAAAACACGGTACTGGGAAGCAGCAGCAGGAAGTTGGCACAGGGAGCCCAGCTGTATGCAGGAAGTTGTCTTTATTATCATCCACACCGAGCTAACAGCTCCGGTAAAACCAAACTCACTCTGACATGATGAGACTCACACCCGATTCAGACCCAACTCAGGCTAGACTCAATTAACGCACCTTTCGCTACCGCTCTGTCGCTCCCCCACATGTAGCACACAGCCATTCACAGACAGACAGACGTTACTATAACACTGTTCTACCACTTGCAAACGAGACACAGGAAAGATGATAATGTGTCACTTATTAGCTGCATAAGTGACCTTAGAGGAGAGAGAATCTGAATGTTTCCCATTTAACACTGAAGTTTAACTGGGAGTCACTTGAATACTCGAGTTAAAAGAAAATAAGCAAGAGGTGTTGATCTTGTGTCCATCCATAGATGTCCTGGTAAGCAAGAAGAATTATAACAGCATTTTTTGTAAAGAATTTACAAGATATCGTCAGATAATCGTTATTGAAAATTTTAAAAAATTATCGACATATTTTTCTAGCCCATATCGCCCACCCCTATGAGTAAATAGTTCATACACTTAAATTCAGTCCAACTTAACTAAGTACATAACTTTTAACTTCGAAATGTATTCACAGAGACACTTAACGCCGATTAATTTTTAAAATAAAAGCATCGTTACTACATAACGCGTGCATTTGTCGGAGTGTGTCTGTCCACACAAGTTACGAATATTTACCAACACAAAATAATTCTTTAAAAAAATATAATTTGAACTCATTTTGGCGTGTTTACTGGCAGCTAATACGTCACAACAACTGTATTAAGTGTTAACAACAGATCGATAAAGCAGGACGAGCGTTCCTTCAGCACACTCTGAGTCAGGAGCAATACAAAGAACAAAATACACGACAGCTACATACTGACACACAGAAGACTGAACTGTTACCTTGTTGTCTGCGGCTCACAGAGTAGAGCCGTGTCTTCTCCCTCTCAGCTACATGTTCACACTTCCTGGAACTGGGTGTTGGGACCTGAGTACAAAACGTTCCCCCCAGAAACAAGAGCGGAATCTTTGTTCCGTTGGATGTTATTATGTTCATAGACATAATATCTTTATTATGTCTGTGGTTATTTTGTGCTGTCAGGAACTTTTCTTCCGTCTCGTCACAGTATAAAGACGCTGTTATTTGTACATCTAATCAGAAATGTGTTTTATGTCTGCAATTTATGTATGTAGCCTATTGAGCTCTGTGGTCTAGGTATTTTTATATTTTGTTATTTAATCCAACAAACTGTGTATATGTTACAGTTTAATGTCAGATTGAATCATAAACGTGCTGTCAATTCTAAGTATATATAATATTGTTATTCCTGTGCTCACCAGCAGAGGGTAGCCGTGAGACGCCGCAGTACCATCAGGTTGTTTACAAGCAGTAAGCTGGTAGTAAAAGATAACAAAACGTACTTATTGGACACAAAAAGGTGTTTCCCTTCACTATAATAATACTTGTGTAAGACATTACTGGATTAGTGGTAGTAAGTAATAAAGCTCAACAGTAAAACCAGGTTTATTTGCATGAATAAACAGACCTGTTTTGGATCATGGGTAGTGATGTTTATGCTTAAATAGCTTTTTCTCCACACCAAGAAATCCAAACAAAAATCTAGAATCAAAGAGCTGTTGGAGACACGTGTTCATGCACCTTTCAAGTGAACAAAACAGGCTTAAATGCAGTTATTATGATTTACAAGTGCCAACATATTCTACCTGAACATAGCAGGTGTTCTACTGTATTGTGTTATGGATTCTGTCATTTGAGGTTACACAATCTATTTGTTGCCTGCTCCTGACAGGATAACAGCATAGCTCCTTGTGAAGCAGAATTCACCAAGCGTTGGATTGTTCACCCACTAACAGGGAAGTAAGCTGGGATTAGATCATCGTGGGACAGGTTAGTTTTACCCTTTTACTCTGTTTCCTTCACAAACCTGTTTTGACACACTTCATTCCATTAACAGGCAGCTGTTATATTTCCAGGCACACGCCCATGCCTTGTAAAGCAATGAGGAATCATTCCAGTGATGCCTCGCTCCTGATCAAGGCTTGTGCCAGTGAAAAAAAAACCTGGGTTACATTCCTCGCTGCCGCAGGCAAGGCCGCTTCCTGATGCTCATTTTTCATAAATGGAATCTGTCAGTGATCATATTCAGAGGAGTGGGTGGGGGCTTTTTGTGTAGTGAAACCATTTATTATGAGTCGCAGTGTGTCTGTGAGGAAGACTGTGAATCTCCTGAGTGACCTTAACCTTAACCTTGTGTGCATGTGTGTGCATGTGTGTGGTGTGTGTGCGTGTGTGTGTGTGTGTGTGTGTGTGTGTGTGTGTAAGGAGCGATTTCCCTACAGAGATCAGAATCTGAATTGTCTTTTTTGCCATGTAAGTGGAGTACACAAACTAGGAATTTGTTTTGGCATATGGTGCATCAAACAGTAGTGCAACTATACAGAAGGAAACTAATAATGATAAAGAGCGTGATTTTTTTTCTTTGAAACAGTGCAACAGTGCAAACAGGATGAGTGCAGTAAAAAGATGTGGACCAGCTGCATGTAAAGAGGTAGTAGTAATAAAGAATAACGTGACGATGGAACAGTGTTGGCTGGCAAAGAGGCTGGAGCTTTCCTGAAATCTCTCCTCATCTCCACTGTCTTCTGAGTGTTGAGCTCCAGGTGGTTGAGGCTGCACCAGGACACCAGTCGATCAGCAAACGATCTCGCTCTAAATAGACCAAAAAAAGACTTACAACAACAACAATACCTTATATTTTAATCATGTGGACATCAGGTCACTTTTACATAATACAGGTCACATGGTTCACTGTAAAGAGCATAAACAGCCTGAATAAAACCACCAAACACACAAGATAATAATATAAAAATGTAATAATAACTACAAGTATTTGGAATAACACAAAATATGTACATGTAAAAGCAGAAGTTATATAAAATGCATAAACTGTATAGACTGGATAACTGTATGTAAAGTGAGTTTAAAATGTAAATCAAGAACATTTTAAGCAAATTAAATGAGTATAAATACAATATTAAAGTTTGGAAAAAGTGGAATTATAGGGTTCAATGTGATTGGAAATTTGAGTTTCTCTGAGCTGTACTTTTGTTTCATTTGAACACAGATATGATCAGTAAGAACAAAGTACAGTGTGGCAGAAAGACTGAAAAACAAACTGAACCCTGGCTCTGCTTTCACTTCACCAGCAGCCCATATTTGGCTTTGTATGTCACTTCCTGCTGCCAGCAGGGGGCAGCGTGTGTCTGCTCAGGAGACGCTGAGCAGCAGTGAGCCCTGAGTCACATGCCAGCCAGGGTTGTTTACTTCTCTGCTGCTGCTGCTGCCGCCACTGCTGCAGTGGAGGACTCTGGGAAATGTGTGGGGAGGGAGGAGGTCCATTTGGAGCTACTATGTGCTCCAGCAGTGAACTCTCTGTTGTTTTCTCTCCACACACAACACAGTGCAGCAGAGAGGAAGGCTGGCCGGCTGGCTGGGCCATCAGTACTGTATGTCTGCGTACAGTATGGGCATGCACCTGCACTTATGTGGGAGTGGGTGGTGATGGCATGCAGCCTGCACCATAAGACCCCCCTTGACCACCACCACCACTTAAATACACACACACACACACACACACACACTCTCTCTCTCTCTGCAGTAAACGGCCTGTCATGCTGTCATGCAGCAGGCAGGGGAGTTACATAAGCCCTGCTGGATGTGCTGCTGCACTGCAACGAGAGGCGACCTACAAGACAGTAAACAACTGACGTCACTGCTTCCGTGGCATGCATCAGCTCGCACTGGGGCTGAGAGGGAGAGGGGAGGAAAGAGAGGGGGAGGAGCAGGAGGGGGAGGGGGTGTTTATAGTGTGCTGGTGTACAACTGAGTGAGGTTTTGGCATGGACGTACACAGAGAATGAGAGAGAATTGAACAGAGTAATAGAGCTAAAATCCCCCCGTCAACATAGCAGAAGATTAAGTGGAGCCTCAGCCGCCTCATTCAGAACGAGCTGTTGGAAGGAGTGTGGCGGCAGAGACAGTCAAAAACACTTCCTGTCCCCTGCTTTCAGGGCTGACATGTGAAGGGGAAAAAAAAGAAGCTTCCCACTAAATATCTACAGTTCTGCTGAAAGATGCTGATGAGAGAGCGGTGGGGGTTGATGGAGAGAGGGTCCAGGTGAAATCCAATATTGACTTTCCTCACTACACAAGGCAGAAATGGAAATAACTAGAACCAGAGCGGGGCAGTCTGGCTAATTTTACCTGTGCACTGGACAGGAAGAGGGCTGCTCTGCCTGGGAAACAGTTGTGTAATGATTGATGTAAATACCACTGATGATGTCAAAGTGATGTCATTAGGATAATTGCAGAGAAAAGGTGTGAAATAGAAGGTGCTTGCATCATGGGATTGTAGGATCACTATAGGATCCTCAGTATTTCAGCATTATCTTAGATCATAATGCAGGTAATATAAATACAACAGTTTATTACATTTCACAGCCTAAGCAGCATGAGGTGGGCCTGTCCCTTAATCACTGAGGATTTCAGGATTGAAAATGAGGATTTTTGAATTGACATCAATCTGAGTCTGAGTTTTATGGAGCCAACATCTAATGGCTGTTGGGAGTATTTTTCCTTTTTTACACTTCTGCATGGACCTCATTTTCGAGGCCTGGCTGCTTTGTCCATTTCCATATACAGTCTATGACAGCACATTGTTTCAGCTTGTTAGGGTGCTACTTTCACTGCTACTAATAACTGCATTGTAAGTTTTAGATATACTTTCTGGCTTGCTTGTAATTCTGACTGGCATTACTGTCTTGTATAGTCTGTATTTTCTACTGTTTATCTGTACAAACTACCATGTCTTTGTGCTTCTGCAACACATGAGCTTTCCCCCAGTGATCAATAAATCCTTATCTTACCTTGTTGACTTCATTCAGTGCTGTTTGGTGCGCTGTGCCAGTAAAGCATGTCGTGTTTCTGGAACCATCCTATACAGCTGCAGCCCAAAGGCTGATATACATCACAGAGTGTATGAGAGCATGTTTTTCAGTACAGTATGTACCCACACATACAGCAGTACAGAGTGAGAAAAAAAAATTGCCAAAGCCGCTTTTGATGCGCCGCCGCCTCAAGGCACGATTGAACTCCTCACCACATAATCTTACACAAATGTCAGGAGAGATGAGGACAGCAAGATCCTGTTCACTTCAGTTGCATTACACAAAAATATTGGGCAGGATTTTTTTTTCTCCAGCCAGACAGAAGATAGTGACTTTGGCCTAAAATTAGATCAGCTTCACACACCACTGAGACTCTACCCTGTTTATTTTGTACCTGTTAATATCTGTCTGTCCCGCCTTCCCTTCATTCTCTGTTATAACATGCTGTGTCATAACACCCTGTCCCCCACTCCCCATCCTCTGTTATGAAATGACTTTCCGATAAAATCCCTGACTGGACACACAGCTGACCTGTGTGGCGGTCTTGCTTGGTTACATCATGTGGCATAATAACAGCAGAGTCGAGAGGTCGCCATGGCAGCCCATTCGATGACCCTGACTTCCCCTACGTTTTGGCTTAGAGCATGAGATAACAGTGAAGCAGATGGAGGGTGGGATTGTGAGTGAACTCTAGGCAGGGAGGACCAATTAGTGATTATTATGTTATAAAATATATTTTCTTCTGCTCCTTGTATGTTACAAAAACATATTTATGTGATACTGATTTCACTCCGCCGGTGTGGCTGGGGCTAATTAAGCCACAGAAAGCTGCTCAGAAAACACTGCAGTTATGTCCACTGTCAGTGTGGTAGATTTGTGACACCTCCCTTTAAAGAAGATTTGTAAAGGGAGGCGTCGGCTTAATGCCAAACACTCTCACCTAAGCCTATCTGTACTGGCAGTTTCCCATCATGCTGCTGTGGCTTTTGACACCACTGATCACGCTATGACAATTTAGTTATAAAATGCCCCAAGCTGACACATTGGACTCTTCACTGCACAATGTTACAGAAATGTCAAGAAACATGAGGGCAGCAGGACTCTGTACAGAGTAGGAACGGGACCTAGATTTGTCGTTGTTTTCTGAAAGGTGGTGTACCTCAAGGCTCTGTTCTGGAACCTCTAAAATCTTCTTACTATATCTACCTTTCTGCTGGTTATTCCTAACTGACATCCTTAGGTCTATTTGATGTCATTTCTATGTGGATGATGCACAACTCTATTTTAGTCTGGCCTCCCTGTTTTGTACATTTGATATACCAAGTAGGCCAAACACAGCGGCAGTGAAGTGCTCTGACAGTGTCACATTTTGTACTACAGTTACATTCATACACTTCATTTGAAGTATTCACAACTATGTTTGAAGTTTCCATTTTACACCTACATGTGACACTTGAAACGTGAATGATGAATAAATTGTCAGCTCATTGCCAGTGTACAAACCAGACCTACCTGTCAGCTAAATAAACAAGGAGTACTGTGTACATACAGTACGTACATGTAGAAAGACAGGCCGAAGCAAATTGGACAAATACAGTATCGTTACCATTATGGGACCAATACAGCTAAGGTGCATGTCCACTGGTGCCACCTCGCTTTGGTTTTGGCATGTTTCCACTGGCAAAAAAGTACTTGGAACTTAGTACCAGATAGGATTTTCCGTACCTCCTCTCTTGTTCCAAAAAAGTACCCGGTCAGGTACTAGCAGGTACTAAATCCTTATTGGTCGGAGTTGTCACTGCATCATGGAAACATTTGTACCCGCAGCCGACAGTCTGCACAGTTATAGTAAGAATAACAAGTTTCTACTATGTGGAGAAAACCACTAAACAGACCGGTTCAATCGACAATAACAGGCTTTAGTGCAACGTTAAAATTTTATTTAAAAACATCAGCTGAAAAAAAACCTGAGCTCTGAGCGCCCGGTCGGTGAACAGCTGACGGAGGTCGTAGTGAGAGCTCATATCTCCAAAAATGTCGGCAAACGTTTTTAACCAGGCTCAAACTTGATGAATTAAAAACACATTTGAAGTAAAAACAACTCATTTCTCTCCTGAAACAACCTTCAAACTTTCTGTGATGCCAGTGGAAATGAACCACTAGACATTTTGTTCTTATAACATGATGTGTACAATGTATGATAGGGATATTTCTTAAACAAATGTGTACTATAGGTGATGTCTTTCTGTCAGAAATCACTAAGTGTGGGAAATTTACTGCTTACAATTTCTAAAGTAGTTCATGTCCACTACATGCAGAGTAGTGGTGATTGTGGGCAGAGCCACAGTTCTCTGTGTAGCACCCATGCTCTGACATTTGTCTGGCTTCATTAAAAAAAAACAGAGGGCTGCAGGTAGTCTGCAGCAGCTCTTTAAGCTACATCCTACACATGTTGCATGCTGTACGTGCTAGTCTACTAACATGCTCACAGTGACCATGCTAACATAGTAACGATTAACAGATTTACGAGCCTGTTAACAAGCTAACACTCAACACATTTAACATGCTAGCTAGCACAAAGTTTGGGATGACTTTAAGTGAGACTTTAATATAGATTTTTCACAGTTTATCCATCTAATAGCTGAGCTAAATCAGTGATTAAAATGTCAACTCGCATTTATATTCAGGTTGTCCTGTCCATGTACAAATTTACTTCACTAATGTGAAAACAATACATCACAGTTTGTTGAAAAGTTAAAGTGTCCCCTGTGTTCTCATTTAAAGACTGTGAAACATGCACTTGCAGTGTTGGCATTTATCCTGCCAGGCTTCTCCTCCAGTAAGGTCATAATATTGATCACATGCTGTATTTTGAACACTGTAATCACTGTAATGGTTCTTCTGCAGTCTCATTTTCCCGCTGTCGTTTCCTGAACCCGGTGACTGAGCGATAACTGCTCCCATCCCGACCTTCAGCCCAAACACTATGAGCCACCTTCGCTCGTCGTTATCACGTCGCATCAGAAGCCGACACTACAATACGAATGGTATCAGCGGCCGCAGAGGACACGGTGAGGCAGCACCCTCTGATGCGTCTTATGCAACCTTATGCTATCACCAGCCCTGCTTTAAGATACAGAGCTCTGCACACAAAAACTCTTTACATAACAACCAAATGAATGACCCTGCAGTGTTCTGACATCTTGTTGGACACCAGGGTCAAACTTTGATTCGAACCAGGGAACGATGCCAAGACAGTGGGCGGTGAAGTTTGATCTTAAACATTGTTAAATAGGACATCAGCGTTGGAGTGTGTTATTCAGGGCTGCTGCCTCACTGCCATGTTTACCTTCAGTAAATGTATTTATTGTGCTTGTTGGTTCACAGCAGAACATACCACCCCCCTGCTGTTTTATTACAAAGGCATCCATTCACATAATTTATGCTCCTGTGAAATTTTAACAACAGGCCAAGATTGACTTCTTTAACAAAGCGTTTAACGTGCACACTGGGACAATCAATAAATCACACACTCTTCTTTAGTGCCCCACCTTAGCAGCATGTTTTTGTTTTCTTCGGCTCAGGCTCTCGGTGTGTGATGCCAATCTGAGACACTTGGCAGTGACCGTAATCCAATGAGCAATTGGAGCAACTACAATCTGGTCATTTGTAAACAAGCATTTGCTCACAGCCTGTGTGTGTGGCCTGGAGCAGCACTGCTCTGCTTTTACAAAGTACTGTTAAAATCACAAATTATTCTGTGAGCAAAGCCCCAAACCAGAAGGCAGCAAGTCAAAGACTGCAGTTAAGAGACATTCAAATGATGTCACTCTTAATAAAGGGATTACAGATTGGATTTGATAGGCCACTTCCAAACCGTTTACAAAAACTTATATTAATAAAGGTTGATGCAACAATGTTTAAATTGGTTGTCACTGTACTAAACCTCACTCCTGAACAGTAACGTCCAATCATGGCTTAGCAACTGTAACTGGGCACGGCAGGTCTGTTTAGCTAATTATTGACATACTTGCAGTGTTTCCCACTCTGACATTCTGAAGCTATAATGCTTTTTTTTCCTTTGGCAAAAAATGCTTGGCACGATTTTTGTGCTACTTCAACTAAAAATATGTTAAGTTTTTTAAAACATGCTTAGATTTTCGTTTTTGCAGTGTTAATACCACAGTTGGAGGATGTGAACTCCTCACGGTACACGGTAAACATGGACCCATTTGAAGGCACTGTTGAGACTACACTTGCTAGCTGCATTAGCTTGCTGGTCACCAAGAGAAAAGGCTTTTTTGTCTGGTGTAAACTTGAGGCTAAACTGTTGTTGTATGTGTCTAAAAATAAAGAAACATGGGTATAATAATTTGCTTTTGTTTGTTTAAGCAACTCTCAACAGTAATTGTCTGTGGCCATGATTCCAGCGGTAGAGTGGGTCGTCTTCAAATTGTAAAATTGGGCATTCAATCCCTGACTCCTTCACTTCCAGTCACTCTCTTCAATGGCAGCTCTGTAGTCATTGGTGTGTGAATAGGTGAATGAGAGGCAAAACCTTGTAAAGCTAAGGCCTAAGCTAAGGTGAAGAAGTGCTATATAAATATATTCCCCATGCAAAAGCTAATTCCCTTTATTATTGTGAAGAAGCATTGAATGTAGCCTCAGAGGGGCACAAGCCAGTGTCCTCCTTGTGCCGGTCCCAAGCCTGCATGAGTACAAAGGGCTGTGGCAGAAAAGGGATCCGACGTAAAACTTTTGCAAAATAAAGTATGCAAATCAAACCTATGCCTTCCATGCCAGATTAGTTGAGGCCCAAGTTAACAACAGCCGCCATCAGTGCTGTTGATCTACAGGGTGCTGGTGGAAATTGGACTAGTGTTGTTCAAAGAAGAGGAGGAAGGTATGTTTGTAGGCAGAGAGAGAAGAAGAAAGTGAAGAGTCTCGGACAGAGCAGGGACTTTGAATGTTGGGACTATGACAGGAAAAGGTGGAGACTTGGTTGACATGATGCAGAGGAGGACGGTGGACATACTGTGTCCAGGAGACCAGGTGGAAAGCTGTTTCATCACGGCTTGTATAGGAAGAGAAATGGAGGAGGAGTTATGTTGAAGGAGGAGTTTGTAGGATTGTTGTGGAGGTAAAAAGAGTCTCAGATAAAGTGATGTTAGAAAGTGGAGGTGTGATGTTCAGTGGTGTTAGTGGGTCTGTCCCACAGAGAGGATGTGAGCTGGAGGAGGAGGAGACACTCTGGAGGGAAGTTGATGAAGTGATGCAGAGCATCCCCAGAAGTGAGAGAGAGGTGATTGGTGCAGACTTCAGTGGACATGTTGGTGCAGGTAACAGAGGTGAAGAGGAGGTGATGGACAGGTTTGGTCTCCAGGACAGGAACACAGAAGGACAGATGGTGGGAGACTTTCAAAAAGGATGTAAATGGCTGTGGTGAAACCTTTCTCTCAGAAGACACAGGAACACAGGGTGACCTATAAGAGAGGAGGGAGGAGCACACAGGTCGACTACATCCTGTGTAGACGGTGAAATCTGGAGGAGTTCAGTGGCTGCAGAGTCATGGGAGGTGAGAGTGTAGCCAGACAGCAGAGGATGGTGGTGAGCAGGAAGAGTCTGGTGGTGAGGAGGATGAAGAGGACAAAGGTAGAGCAGAGGACAAAATGGTGGAAGCTGAACAAGGAAGTGCTGCAGGAAGAAGTGCTGTCTCAGGAAGCA
>OOFC01047984.1:2336-18998 GCA_900323345.1 Pseudochromis fuscus
ATGGGCTTTTTTTTTTTTTTTAATGGTTACACTGAAGTGTTGTGAAAGTACAGCAACAAACCTTTTACAAAGCAACATGATTCCTCAGCAGCACAGGTCAGGATCATCTACAACTTCTTTGATAAAATGTATTTACCCAATTTTATAATCCAATTCAGTCCAATATTTCACAGTTTCACAAGAAGAAAATTATCTTTAACAACAAACTTTTCTTCAAAGAAGTATTTACTGCATGAAAAGTAAGTAAAATTTAAAGTTATTCTAAAAATGAACTATTTCTGATGTGGTCTTGTTTTCTGTTATATCAAAATAAGGTTTTTTTTGCTTGTTTGTTTTTCCAAACAAACTTTATTCAATTTAACTTCTTCAAACTAATGAAACTTTGATGGAATTGTTCAATTTTCCAAGTACAATATATTGGTGCTGACAGATTACTTGAAATCCAAAATCTTTCAATATCCAGAAATCTTTGAATTCCAAGATTATATAATAGATAGACGATCTGAATGAAGGATTAGAGGGAAATCAAGGTACAACCAGGTACAACAGGACAGATTGGAAATGACCCTGAGGATGGACAGAGTGGACAGAGGTGATACAAGCCAGAGGAGATAGGGAACATAAGCAGGTCACCTGCAAGACACAATAAGATTTACATTACACACATGTGTCTATCAATTACAAATTAAATGGATACATTTTTGTTCCAAATATATTTCTTTTCTTCTCTCTTTGGAAATGAAGATCATACATGTAAAATCTACAAGTGCTTTTTCAAACAAGCAGTTCATCGCTTTGCCTCTTTGCTAACAACAGTGGAGGTAAGGAACAGTCTGCTGAGAAGACAATGAAACAAATAGGACGACACCCTGATGTTAGATTTTAGAGAACTGTGTGAGAGGAACTGAAGATTAGATTTCCTTTCAAATTAGTTGTTGACTGAGGCCCAGAGTTCATACTTACATTTAATCTTTACTTATTCACTAGTTCAGCATTCAACTGTTTCTGAATAAATATTACAGTATAAAAATATATAAGGGTTTTTACAATATTTCTACGTTATTTTTTTAATGTATAAAACTGAACAAAATGTTTAAAAAAATATGCTATGAACAAACATGTTTGATGTACAATAAAAGGAGGAACCTGTGAATAACTGTGGAAATATTTAAAATACATTCAAACATTTATCATAATTTCACAAATATTTACTTTTTTAACAGATTGCACCAGTGTTTTCCAACTCCAGTCCTCGCGACACCATATCCTGCATGTTTTAGATGTGTCCCTCTACCAAAACAATTGATTCAAAGGATCAGGATTGTTAGGAGGCTTCTGCAGAGCTTGATGATGAGCTGATCATTTGAATCAGGTGTGTTGGAAGAGGGACACATCTAAAACATGCAGAATATGAGGTCCCGAGGACCAGAGTTGAAAAGCCCTGGATTCCACTGGTCATTTCAAGTTTAATAAATTACAGAGTATAAGCAGAGCTCTTCAGAATAAAGGTCCAGAGGCTGAGCAGACCAACCAGATTCCATGAGAGTATGATGTGGTGGCTGGAGACCCAGGGAACCGTGGACCTCAGGTGGACGTCCTGAAGGCGAGGCACGATGAAGCTGTTTAGGGTGATAAGCTGGTGGGTGGTAGTGGAGAAGACGAGCCTCAGGACGACGAGCAGGGGAACAATGAAACAATGAGCACATGAAGGTCTTCATTAAAACAACCTTGATGTGGGTGAGAACAGTGGAAGTCCTTTAGATGCTGGGCTGGAGGCCTCAGGACACCAACTGAATACAACTGGTGAAGACCGGATCCACCAGGAGTCGGGCTGGAGCAGGCTGCAGGTTAGCAGGAACAAAGAAGCTGGTATCAGATGAGGCAGCAGTCGACTCCAAAACTGGGAACAGGTGCCACAACATTCACATCAGTTGTTTTGGAAGAGGGACACATCTAAAACATGCAGGCTCTCTAGGACCAGGGTTGCAGACCCCTGTTGTAGAGAAACTTTTGTTCTGATGGTGCTGAAGGAAAGGTCAGAGGTCACCATCAATGTGAGGATTTATCCTCTGGGAACCATGTCCTAATGCACAGCTGCTAGAAGAACAATGTCCTGAGCTGCCATCAGTCCTGATTTGTCTTTTCAGATGGAATTAAGTGAAATGATGACATCTGCTGGAAGGTGTCCAACAACAATGGCTGCTGGAGGTGTTTTCATTCAGAGCACTTGAAGGAGGAGTGGACTTTATTCTGGACAGAGTTTAACTTTTTCTGTCTTAAACTCACAGCCTTTCTGTGTGCTCACAGCTGAGAAATAATCTTTCTGTGGATGACTGTGACCTGATCTTATGTCACTCCTTCTAATGCAAGAATCAATCAATGACAGTCAGTATATTTTTCTACTCATCAACTGGTAGAGTATAATTCAAATTTTATTGAACAAACCTCCCAATGATGACATTTGTTTTTTTAAATAAAAAACTCAAAATGATTTGTCTCACATTATGATGCACGACACAGTCCGAAAACATTTTATAGGTTGTAAAGAACTGAAAATGGTCATTTGTTCAATTTGCACCATTAGGAGCCATATTTACTGAAATGAAAAGCTATTTCAATCATTAACATGTGAACAGGCAGAGTTACATGTGGACATAGGAGGAGCCCTTCTTTGATTTCACCTTCACAATTCTTCATCCACTTAACTTGTGAGTTTTTGCAGAGTTTCTGCTTGGATTTCTTTGCAGGATGTGAGAACAGCCTCAGAGCTGCTGTTTGGATGTGAACTGTCTCCACCTCATAGATCTGCTGCTTGATGCTGCAGAGGTTCTCAGTAGGGTTGAGGTCAGGGAAGGATGGAGGCTACACCATGTGTTTCTCTCTTTTTAGTGCTTTAAAATCCATCACTGAGCTTCAACCCTGCCTGGCTGGGGTTCACAACATTACTTTATCTCCTCCTCCCTGATACAGTAGCAAATGTCTTCAGTCCAGTCAGGCAGTGCTCACTAATATCTCCTCCCCTAAGTTAGCTGCACATACAGAGCTGTGTTCACCTGAAGGCAGCCTGGGTAATATGCATTTAAGAACAGCTCACAATGGCAAATTGGTTCTCATTTTTAACTTGAAAGAGACATTCAAAATAATTTTTTATCTCGTTTACGAAAGTCACATCTCAACACAGGAAGAAATATTCAGTCTTTGGTAAAACAAGATTTATTGATGAAAAGTATTACACATAACATCTGCTACAATTTTCTTTGTTTCACCTCTTAAACAAATACAAAAAATAATCATGGACCAATAGAACTACATCAAAGCATAAAAAGAAGCAACCTGTTGTAAACAAGTAAGAAATGACTTCAGTGACCAAATGCACAAACAGGTGTCCCAGCTACAACATTCACATCCCACTCATGCAGCCAACATAAAGAATAAAAGAGACAGAGAATAACAATATAAGAGGTCAGTCATTTATATTTGGAGGAACGTAACACTCTACATCAAACAAAGAACTGAGAGCTTTCAAAATAAAACACTGAATCCACAGTAACAACATACTTCTGTTTCATTTAAAAGTTTGCATCTGTTCACACAAGTCAAGCCTTTTAATGTAACATTTTTCACAATAACATTTGAAAAAGGAATTTAGAAAAACAAAGTGTCAAATCAAAGTGATTGTGCAGTTTGATCCAGAACTAAAACAGTTTTTTTTTTGACTGAATCTTCTACAGTGTAACAAGCAGTGAAGTCACAGGATTGTTGGTGAAGCAATCTAAAGACACTTTAAAACCGAAAACTACTTTTAAGCTATACAAATACAGACATGTTTTTTTTTCCAGGTTTGAGAGGTCAATAAATCTTTCCTACAAGTTTTACAAGACTGAGGCTGTGTTCACACCAAGTCCAGTGTGAATTTGTCGCGTGACGGGATTACATAAGTGATTTGGAAGGCACAAGTAGATGTGTGTTGAAAAAGTTTTAACTTGAGCAACAGATTTGCATCACATGGTATCGCTGTTTCCCTGATGTCACCACACAGCAATGGAGGATGAGCTTATTGTTGCCATCTGTGTCCGTCTAGAGCTTTATGACAACTTTCTGGGACTTCAACAACAGGTATAACCAGCAATATTCAGGATCTCAATCATTGTTGACAGCGGAAGTGGCGGTAGCTGCGGTTACCAGGGCACGTGCTCCTATTGGCTGTCAATTTGGCAGTACACGTCCCCGAGTACTGTGGGTACATGCAATGCAAAAAATTCTGACACCCCTGGTCTGAATGCCCTGTAAGAGTACTCATCTGTGTGGTTTGCTGTGTGCTTTCGAAGTGCAGCATGTGTAGGTTCTCGTGTGGACAGTCAAACTACTGCTGGTGAAAATTTGACAGTGTTTCACAAAAATAAGGCTTCTCACCTGCGTGGGTTCTCATGTGGTAAGTCAAACCACTACTTTGGGTGAAATTTTTACCACATGTCTTACAAGAATAAGGCTTCTCGCCTGTGTGGATTCTTAAATGGTCTTTCAAATGACTACTGGGTGAAATTTTTACCACATGTCTTACAGGAATAAGGCTTCTCACCTGTGTGGATTCTTAAATGGTCTTTCAAATGACTACTGGTTTTGAAATTTTTCCCACAAGTTTTACAAGAATACGGCTTCTCGCCTGTGTGGGTTCTCCTGTGGACAGTTAAATTACCCCTGCGGGAAAAATTCTTACCACATGTTTTACAAGAAAACGGCTTCTCCCCTGTGTGGGATCTCATGTGGATAGTTAAATTACTCCTGTGGGTAAATTTTTTACCACATGTTTTACAAGAAAAAGCCATCTCCCCTGTGTGGATTCTCAAATGTTGCTTCAATGTGGATTTCAACCAAAATTTTTTTCCACAAATGTCATATTTTGCAGCCTTTTTACCTGTGGCAGTCTCATACTGGCTCTCTGACATGGTAAAGGTTTGAACACTGTTACTGTGACTTCCTGAGTCTTCATGCTCACTGCCTTCCTGATCTTGGCTCTCAGAAACTGGAGAGATGGGAGAGAGGAGCTGCTCACTGTTTGGTTCTGGTTCACTGTGGTCACTTTCCTCTTTAGAAAGAATCACCATAATGGTATCAGTCTCCTGCTTCAGTCCAAGCTGCTCTCCCTCCTGACTGATGCACAGTTCCTCCTGTTCCTCTTTCATCTGTGAAGGTTGTGGTTCCTCCTGGTCCAGACTGGAGCTCCTCTTCTGGTCACTGAGCTGCTGGTCAGTGAGAACCTCCTCCTCCTTACAGACATATTGCTGATGGGGGTCTGCAGAGACAAAGACACATAAGATAAAGGTTACTAACGAGATGGTAGAAAAACATACATCTGAGAAAATAGATTCTACAGTTTGAGCATGTTGCTCTCAAATGTGACTGAAAGTCAAAGTGTGTCACTGTAACAGAGTTAATATATTAGGATCTCTATGTAGTGGAAGCTATGTGTTGTGTACAGGTTGCCATGACAACTGAACATACGCAATTTCATTTGTTGATTTTCTGTGATATTTCATGGTTATTTGGGGTGATGAGTGACATGAAACTGTATCTTAATATGTTTACTTTATTTGTAAACTTAATTGTTTAAGAAAATTATAATTTACGTGATCGCACGACCCGGAAGTGCATGTGACCCACAAAGGCAAGTAAATAATAGCGCGAAAAAGACGGGAGAGAAGTAAGTGCATCGGTGACGAGATTAAATCAGAGAGCAGTGTAAAAGTAAAGTCACAAGGACTCCCTGCAATATTATTCTACTGCTGGTATAACAGGCGCACACACTAAACTTTATTTTGTTACTCTTATGTTGCTTGTTATTGGCTGAAATGCCTGATTTTGTTAATGTTGTAAATGTGAGTGTGACGCATAGTATTTTGTTTATCGTTTTAGTTTTCACGGTGTTCCATAACTACCACAACCTTTAACGAGGAATAAAGATACGTGGACATCAGTACAGGGCGTGAAGTCCTTTTTTTGAGCAGACCAGAGTAGCTGAACTCTAGTGAACTTGAATGCCACACCAGCTGCATGTGGAGACTTTACATGGACGGCCTGTGCATTGGTACAGAGGTCAGTCCATGTCAAATCAGCCAAGAATTTCCCTTGGCCTCGCAGATTTTTTTCTAATTCTTCCATTAATTGAGACAAGTGAGTAATGGCCTGAACTGGAAAAAAAATTGCGCAAAGAGTCACATACACACTAACAAACTTTTAGGGCTGTAGTCAACCAAAGAAAACTTGGGCGACGAAAATCACATCCACTCAATTCATCGGTCATTGGATTAAAAAAAAAACAAAAGAAATAGCACAGCATCTCTGGATTAGTGTGACCAGTGGTAGTATAGTCATTGTATCCTGGTTGGTTCTGTAACAACAAACATAAGAAGTTTGAAACAGATGAGATCTGTCGTCATATGTCACCAGGAACTGCGCTAGGAAGATGATCCTGTGTTTATTGATCTCCTTATCACACAGCTTCCTTTGCACTTCATTGTAGCTGCACTGCATTTTATGCACTCCAGCAGAAAGATCGTGGTAAAAGTGAATTTGCTCATTTTGAATAAGGATTTTCCCTTTCATTTGTGCATTCTTCAGCACACATTCCTTGTCTCTATTAATCAAATTTTTGAATTTCAGAGTTCTTGGACGTCCCTTGCTTGAATTCGGAATAAAAGTGCCGATTCTGTGCGCCTCTTCGATTACCAGACTCCAGCCCCAAGGCTCCTGGCAACCACCACTCCAGAAATGCTGCAGCTGCTTGACCCTCTGCTTTCTCCGGTAGACCCTCCATTCTCATGTTATTGCGTCTGCTTCTGCATTCCAAATCATCTACTTTATCAGTAAGAGCTTTCACGGTGTTTTCCAGTATGCTGACTTTAGTCATTAGAGCATTTTGTCTTTATACTTGAGTGCAACCTACGTGCGCTGTTTTGAAAATGTCGCTGCAGTTTCCCTCCAAGTTGGGGGTCTCGCTGTGGCGATGGCGGTATTAAGGAACACCAAGCCAGGGAAAGCTGAGTACGTCATCACAGCATGTGACCACAAACAGACCGATCTCTGCAACATCTTGAGTGTAGCTACAATTTTTGACGTGTGCGCGGCAAGTGTTGCAAGGGGGCCGCGTGGCCCAATGCGTCGGCCACATGATGCACCGTGGGCACTGTTTTGCACGCGAGCGTGGGGGAATAAAGTGCCTATAGCTGTCACGCGGACTCTAGCGCACCAACGCACAGGCGGACACGTAAATTATGAAATAAGGCCTCTGTATACTCCCACGGGCGGTGTCCGCGTAGACGTCATTGCGGCTGTCCCGCGTGCATTTTGCCTTTATACTCGAGCGCAACCTACGTGCGCTGTTTTGAAAATGTCGCTGCAGTTTCCCTCGTCGGGGGTGTAGAGCAGTGTTTCCCAACCCTGGTCC
Source organism: Pseudochromis fuscus (assembly GCA_900323345.1). Lineage (NCBI taxonomy): Eukaryota > Metazoa > Chordata > Actinopteri > Pseudochromidae > Pseudochromis > Pseudochromis fuscus. Next base: position 9,781 of record OOFC01047984.1, read on the forward strand.
TCGGGGAACACTATCCTGCATGTTTTAGATGTTTCCCTCTCCCAACACACCTGATTCAAGTGATCAGGATTGTTATCAGTCTTCTGCAGAGCTTGATGATGAGCTGGTCATTTGATTCAGGTGTGTTGGAAGAGAGACACATCTAAAACATGCAGGATAGTGTTCCCCGAGGACCAGAGTTGGGAAACAATGGTGTAGAGAATGGAATCGTGACGTCACATCACAAAGCATTTCGGGATTTGGTACCCACTCATCAGCGGCCAAATTCATTCCTATAGATTTCTACACTTTTTAACGTGCAAACTTTCTGGACGTTTTGTTATATTTTATCAACAATGGGACGCAGTTGTTGCATGGTGGACAGTAAGTCTCATCACTGGTCTGGGAGAAGTTAATCAGTTAATCGTGGTTTTAACCCACTGTTCATGTCGGGGCTAAAACACCTGTCCATCCCTTGTGCAGTCAAGATGTTGTCATGTCCGTTAATGGGGTCGAAGACATTAATCTATTACATAAATATGGAAAAAACAATGTTCCCGAACAGACCAATGCTTACCTTGCACTGTAACAGATATGTAATTTTCAAAAACAGCGTTACAGGCTGTAGGTATGTGTGAATCCCCGAGATCATGGCAGCGACTTTATTCATGGGTACCGGCGAGTGCAGAGTGAGCTGAGGATGTCCCACTAATTAAACATTTTTCAATGTTTTGCATTGGTTATTTCTGACAAACTCCTGTGCAGTAACGTAAACAACAAATCATACTCCAGTCTCGTTAACAAAATTCTCATTTCTGTTTCAACAATAAGAACGCTCCACTACAAAGTGCACTTTATCACGCAGTTTATCAGGCTTAAATACCATGATCGGGCATTCAGGATCCTACCAAAGACAGCCACAATGAAAATACAACATGTGACCTGTAAACTGTAGAAGTTTCATAGGAATCAGATCATCCGAAGTGTTGTTTTTTCCTTCCGGAAAACTGGGTAGTGCTCGACTAGCATTATCACCGCCATCATTACGCAGCGGGTCTCATTAAACTTGCCATCATACACCTAGCCCTGGTTGAAGTAATATTTGTCAAATTGATATGAAATCATACCCTTAATGTTGTAATTTCAAAAATATTTCCAATGATGTCTTAGTTTGTGAAAATCGGACAAACATTGATAAAGTCATGATCGTTTAAACAAGGAGCAACCGGGGTCCCACTCCAGATCCAGATCTCCATTGCTTCCCGTTATAATTCAGGTACCCAAAGTGTCATTTTTGCGCTACCTAAAGATCTGTAACTTTCTTATTTTTCGTCCGAAGGTCATGATCCAGATATCGTTGAAAAGTTCTTTCCATGCCATTTTCAGTGATACCAATTGTTTTGGTATTCAGTCAATTTGAAGATGTATCAGCTGTTTGCCGAGAGTTCACTAAAGTCGCGAAGAAAATAACAGTGATCGCTCGCATTTAAGCATCTGTTCCACATATTGAAATGCTGCCCCACTTGTTTTATCGGTGTCCTGTAAAATGTGAGTTAGAATATCCATATCAAATACACATTTGACTCCTGACGCAATTCGTTTGTTTACCATTGAGGACATCAAACATGGCGGACGCATCTCATAATACACCATAGTCCATGACGTATGTTCCCATTCTTTAAGCTATTTATTTATTCGTGTACAAGTAACTTATGTTCTGTGTTGTTTTTGTTTAGTGTGTGTTTACTGAAAGTATCAAGAGCTGTCTGTGGGGGCTGATTTTCTGTTCTTTTACTATAACAGGTTCAACGATTAAAAGCGAGGCGTCATGAATTACACAAGGCACGAATACGAGCCACTACATAACAAAAACAGCTTTACATACCTATTCTGTGTAACTTTATTTGAGGTTTGGAGGTGATACCCAGCAGTCTGCGCTGACGATCGATTTCTTCCTCGTACTGGACGATAGTTTTTACAAACACTGTGAATATTTCCTCAGCAGCAGCAGTTATTCTCTCGCTGACAAACTCTCTCAAATACTCAACTGAAGACATTTTTACTTCGACAACTCAAACTTTTCTCTGGGAGTCAAAAACACAACCGTCTTCAACCACATCCAGAATGCTAAAACGGTTAGCGCTTTTTTCTTGTTTACTTCCGCCGGGTGTCCCACTGTGAAGCTCCGGCCGGCAGCAGAGGACAGTGAACCTACGTTCCGCGACAGTGAAAAGTTGAAACATAAACCTAGATCAAATAAAATCAAATAAGATACAATTGAAAAAGCAGGTATAGAAGAGGAATGAATGAATGAAGACAAGATAAAACATTATTGATCCCACACCGGGGAAATTCTGTTGTCAGAGCAACAGGATAGAACAATGTACAGGCTGCAAATAGAAGTGGAAAACTACAGAAGAAGAAGGTGGTTTCTGTTGCATTCTAGTCATAAAATAGACATATGTTTATGCATTAAACTTGAATGTTCTTTTTAGAAATTAATTTTGTGTTCATACAGTGTTTTTTTTTTTCTGCTTTACTAACACAGTTAAGATGTCATGACACTGCTCCATCTGATGAATGTTTCAATCCCAGATAACTGTAATTAAGGCTTTTAGTGTCTGGGAGTCCTCCAGTGTACAAAGGCCAGCTTTTCTAACACTAGAACAGGGGTGTCAAACGCAATCACACAGGGGCCCAAAACTCAAAGCGCACTTTAGGTCACAGACTGAACAGGATAAACATTTATTGCACAGGAAAACTGAAACTAAATGTTTGTTGAACATAAATATTCACTGAACCAGGCACAATACAAAATTATTTCAAAATATGTGACTAAATAATTAAAAAATATTTTGCGCTCATAGAAATATCTGCTGTCAAAAATATACAAATTCAAAATATGAACATGCTGCAAAAAAACTGAAAATATTTGTAAAAAAAAAAAAAAAAGAAAAAAGAAAAGTGCTTTTAAGTAAAAATGAAAACACTGAATCAAAGCATTCTCTTTTTTTGCTGTTATAAATTTTATCAGAGCTGGAAGCTTGACATCCTTTCTTTATGTTTGAGGTCTGGTTGTGTGTTGTACTGCAGGTGTTCAACAGTAATGTGATTTTTTGTTCATCTCTATCACAGAGAACAGGTTCTCACACATGCACAGAAAATACTTCTTACTTTATTAATATGATGCAGCCCTATCATTGGAAGGAGATATGATTGGGTAAATGTGGAGCAATGACAAATCAGTGTAGTGATGTTAGCATCATTCATCATGTGTGTACTTAGACTTTGTTGGATGATGGTTGGACCAATAACGCAGAGGGCTTCCAGAAGAATGGATGGTTCTTCATCAGCGTGTGTGTTTTATTATCTAGTTTAAGTTCAGCATTAACTTTATAAGAAACATTACACAGGAGATCAGGTGTTTGAAATGGTGATTCTCTATATTAAATAAAGCATTGTTGTAGAAAAGCACTCCTGACCAAGTTAAAAAATTTACAAGGTCAGAATTCCCTGGAGTAGATGAGTGGGTGAGGTCACTGAAGGTATTAATGTCAAGTAGTACAAAGGTAGATCAGGATCACAGGTACCTGGGCGTCCACATGGACAACAGGCTGAACTAGAAAGTCAACACTGAGGCTGTGTATAAGAAGGGAAGAGCAGATTCTGTTTCCTGAGAAAGCTGAGATCCTTCACCAACATGTTGGAGATCTCTGTTGTTGCCAGCATACTCTGCAGTGGTCTGCTGGGAGAGCAGCATCGGAGACAGTGACACCAACACACTTAATAAAGTGAATAAGGCTGGCTTCATCACTGGATGAAGACTGGACTTTTTGGACTCTGTGGTGTAGAGGAGGGCACTGAAGAAACTGGTCTCGATCCTGGATCATCTTGACCACCTGTTCCACCTCCTTCTCAACAGACAGCAGAGCTCTGTCGATCTATCTATCTATTGGGTTAGATTATTGCTCCAATGTACATTACAAACAACAATTCCTGGCATGCAAAATATTTAAAAATGAAAAACAATAGAAATATACAATCCGACGAAATATATGTTCAGAAAGTGTTCTGAGAGTGTATATTTTTTATGTTTTTAATTTGTAGTTTTCTATCTTTCTCTCTTAGCTCTACATTTGATATATTTTTGTAAAAAGAAAAAAATGCAGTAAAATTCTATTCTATCGCAGGTGTATTACCTGTCTAGGAGGGGGAGCTCCTCACCTGCAGAACGTATGTATGTACGTATGCATGAACGAAGTATGTAGTCCACAGAAATGCGGAAAAGAAGCAGTTTCCTTAAACCGCCGACTGACCGTCGCCTTGTTTCTGGATCCAAACTCACAACACCTCCACAAAGAGTCCACAGACCCACGGGTGAGGTGACGTCAGCTTCGTCCATTCTGTCCACAGTGTGTGTTTTCCCCTGTTCACATGTAGAGTTCACGTTGTTCCCAGAGACTTCATAGTTGTTGGATTGTGTGTGTACCACAGGACGAAGGAGGCTCCGTGTTAGACTGTTGCTGATGACTCTGTTTTTCTCTCAGTGCTCGCCTTGCGGTGCGTAATATCAAAGATGGGACGTGGACAATGTTGTTCACGTCATTGATGAAGTGACCAACTCTTTGAATGAATTAAACTTGTACGTCATTAATGCGGAAGTGAAATCGAGAGTAGCTTCAGACGCTCGGTGCGGAGACAACATGTCAGTTTTCCACTGAGTCCAAAGACTTCTCCAGTCTACTGCTGGATTCCTGCATCAACAGGTTTTATTAAGGGACATATTATGGGATGGATCATAGACACTCATTATTTCCACTGAACATTCCGTCAGTGTCAGAATATTTGATCAAAGCACAGAAACTAGTGGCACTCTTCTTGTCTCCTCATCGCCATCTAGTGGTTGTTATTGTAATGACTGCAGAGGTCAAATTATCCATGTTATATAGTATGGGAAACATCAGACGTTAGGCTTTCACTAGCAGTCAAATGAAATGAATCCACAGCTGTGATGGAGCTCAGGATGCTCACTGTGGACCAGAGGATTTACCTGCAGCTGATCAATGCCAATATTGTTAATATGAATAATTCATGAAGTAAAGTGATTGTGCCAGGTGCATAAAAGCACAGAGCTGTGTTTCTGTGTGGAGAAGTTCAGGTGGATCCTTGGGTGTCCTGATGCTGCAGCTGTTTAATACCTCAGAGAAAAGACTCCTACCAACATCTGGAAGCCTGGTGTCAACATTCAAATGAGCTGAATCACAGGGAGTTGTATTCATGTAACGTTCCACAGTCACAGTGAAGCTGGATCCTACATTTAATTTGTAATGCATCTGAACTTAGAGAGAAAAGGAAAGAAAAGGACAACGCACATGGAACTAGTTTGGTTGTTTTGGAGAGCTCTGTGTTCTTATTGATCAGTGATGTTTATCAGTGGCTATTGATCAGTGATGTTCTACAGCTGCACTGTTGAGTCTACCCTAACTGGCTGCATCACAGTGTGGTACAACAGCGTCACCTTCATGGACTGCAAACGCCTGCAGAGAGTGGTAAAGACTGGATCCAAGATCACCAGGACTCCCCTGTCCTCTCTGCAGAGCATCTACTGAGTCCTCAAGAGGACTGTGTTCATCATTAAAGACTGGACCCACCCAAACACAGACGGTTCACTCTCCTCCACTCAGGACAGAGGTACAGGAGCATTAGCCATACTGTCTGATTACACTTCTATGTGACAGTTTTTGCACTATGCAGATTTGGACATTTATGTAAATAAATGCACATTTATTTACATTTTTTTCTTTCCACATTATGTAAATAATTAAAATTATTCTATTTTTATCCTATTTCTTAAGGCATCCAGTGTGGACAGCAAAGTAAGATTTTTAGTGTACAGAGAAACCTGCTTTCTATTACTGTACACATGACAACACACACTTTGAATCTTGACTATTGATCAATGGTTGTTGATCAGTATTTATTGATCAGTGGTTGTTGATCAGTCATGATCAGTGGTTACTGATCAATGGTTATTGATCAGTGCTTATTGGTCAGTGTTGTTGATCAGTGGTTATTGATCAGTTGTCATTGATCAGTGGTTATTGATCAGTGGTCGTTGATCAGTGGTCATTGATCAGTTGTTATTGATCATTGATGTTGATCAGTGGTTATTGACAAGTTGTCATTGATCAGTGGTGATTCATCAGTAATGATCAGTGGTTATTGATCAGTGATGTTGATCAGTGATGTTGATCAGTGGTTATTGACCAGTGGTTATTGATCAGTGGTTATATCAGTAGTGTTGATCACTGTTTATTGATAACTTACGTGTTCACAAATTTCCTCCAACTTTCCTCCACAGAGTAGATTCCAGACTTTATCTTTGTACTATGGGAGAAATTTGTGTTGGATCAAAGGAAAAACTGCAGCAGCTGTGTATCTGTCAGAGTGTAGAATATTTTTAAAATGTCTCATATTTGTTCAGGATTGTATGTTGTCCTTGTGAGAAATACAAAGCTCTACATCTGTCCTTGTCTGTGATCGGTCCTTTGGTTCCAACTCCGCCCTTTTTTTAGTGAACTGAGCTGGTTTAGAAAATCCTGGGTTGACAGGCTGAGTTGACAACCAGCATGGTGGTCTCATTGATCCCGATCTCCTTTGTTAGGGTTTGTCAAACCAGATTGGAAGAAGATATCCTGAGTCCAACTTAGAGTCAGCTACCATGGTAACAGACCCGGTCAACCTGAGTTTCTACTAAACCTGTTTTCTGGAACAGACCCAAGCTGAAGCAAAATACCAAACCAGAGAAGCTCCTGACTAAGCTGAGACGACAGAGATGACTAATATTGACAAAGATAAACAAGAAGAATGTGAGTGAACTAAACATGTTCAAAAGGAGAAATAAAAGTAGTGAACTGAGAGTGATATTGCCCTGTAGGGAAAACTGAAGGGTGTACAATTTAAACTTCTTTGTTATTACAATAACATTCAAAGAAAGTGGAAGAATTTAATTGTTTCTGGTTTTACTTTGAAGGGATGATACTTTGCCAATTTAAATGAGATGGGGTTTTTTTGTTCAGTTTTGGTGGATTCAGTTAGTCATGTCTATGCACCCATGCATCACTTGGCACACTGGATGGGTCACAGTGACAGAAGAAGTAGCCATGGGAAGGTGGTCAGGTGGAGGAAAAACGGCTTCATCATTGTTCTGCTGTCACAGTCTGTCACTTTATTTCTCTGTCAAATCAAATAATCTATATAATCGTAGTCATCATCGTCGTCTCCCGCTTACCTGGAGGGTCCGGGTCGCAGGGGCAGCAGCCTCAGCAAAGAGGCCCAGACTTCCCTCTCCCCAGCAACTTCTACCAGCTCCTCCGGGGAGATCCCGAGGTGTTCCCAGGCCAGCCGAGAGATATAATCCCTCCAGCGTGTCCTGGGTCGGACCCAAGGTTGCCTCCCGGTGGGACATGCCCAAAACACCTCCCAAGGGAGGCGTCCGGAGGGCATCCTTACCAGAGGCCCAAACCACCTCAGCTGGCTCCTCTCGAGATGGAGAAGCAGCGGCTCTACTCCGAGTCCCTCCCAGATGACGGAGCTCCTCACCGAAACTCATTTCAGCCGCTTGTATCCGCGATCTTGTTCTTTCGGTGATTACCCAAAGCTCATGACCATAGGTGAGAGTTGGAACGTAGATCGACCGGTAAATCAAGAGCTTCGCCTTCCAGCTCAGCTCCCTCTTCACCACGATGGACCGGTTTAGCAACTGCATCACTGCGGACACCGCCCCAATCCACCTGTCGATCTCCCGCTCCATTGTACCCTCACTCGTGAACAAGATCCAGAGATACTTAAACTCCTCCACCTGAGGAAGGACCTCGCTCCCGACCCTGAGCAGGCAACCCACCTTTTTCTTGCTGAGAACCATGGCCTCAGACTTGAAGGTGCTGATCTTTATCCCAGCCGTTTCACACTCGGCTGCGAACCGCCCCAGCAAGAGCTGGAGGTTGCTCTCTGACGGCGCTAAGAGGACCACATTATCCGCAAACAGCAGCAAGGAGATCCTCCCGCTGCCGAACTCGACTCCCCCCACCACCCGGCTGCACCTAGAAATTCTGTACATAAAAGTTATGAACAGCCTGGCCTGCCTGTACCAATTGGCTGCTTCCAGAGACCCACAGGTCAGCCACGACCTGTAGGCCTCCTTCTTCAGCCTGACGGCTCCCCTCACCTCTGGTGTCCACCAGTGGGTTCGGGGATTACCACCACGAGTGGCCCCAGCTACCCTGTGGCCACAGCTCTCAACAGCCGCCTCAACAATGGCAGAGCGGAACAAGGTCCATTCTGACTCAATGTCCCCACCACCCCCGGGACGCGCTCGACGCTCTGCTCTGCTCTGCTCTGCAAATTGAAAATCATCTTGACAGGTTCTTCCACCAGGCGTTCCCAGCAGACCCTCACCACCCGTTTAGGTCTACCAGGTCTGTGCGGCGTCTTCCCCTGCCATCTGATCCAACTCACCACCAGGTGGTGGTCAGTTGACAGCCCTGTTCCTCTCTTTACCCGAGTGTCCAAAACATACAGTCACAGGTCTGATGATATGACTACAACGTCAATCATAGACCGGCGACCTAGGATGTCCTGATGTAGATTGACCGGTGGACATCCTTATGTTCGAACATGGTGTTAGTTATGGCCAAACTGCAACTAGCTCAGAAGTCCAATAACTGAACACCGCTCGGGTTCAGATCGGGCAGGTCGTTCCTCCCAACCACCCCCCTCCAGGTCACGCTGTTGTTGCCCACATGAGCGTTGAAGTCCCCCAGTAGAACACTGGAGTCCCCTTTCGGGGCGCTTACCAGCACCCATCCCAAGGACTCCAGAAAGGGCGGGTATTCTGAACTGTTGTTCGGGGCATAAGTGCCGACGACAGTAAGGACCCGTTCCCCAACCCGAAGGCACAGGGAAGCAACCCTTTCATCCACCTGGGTAAACTCCAACACACAGGCAAAGATTCTGGGGCTACCAAGAAGCCCACCCCAGCCCTCCACCTCTCACCCAGAGCAACTCCAGCAAAGGAGAGTGTCCAACCCTTCTCAAGGACTTAGGTTCCGGAGCCGATGCTATGTGTCGAAGTGAGGCTGACTATATCTAGCCGGAAACGCTCAACTTCTTCCACAAGCTCCTGCTCCTTCCCTGCCAGAGAGGTAGCGTTCCATGTCCCAAAAGCCAGTTTCCACAAC
>OOFC01047986.1:8949-31617 GCA_900323345.1 Pseudochromis fuscus
CCCAGACATGGAACCAATCGTCTGGGCTCGTATAAATGACCTGATAGACATTGCACCAGCAGGTCAGCCTCTCTGCTCCACACACACACACACACACACACACACACAGCTGTTATTCGGCACATGCTCTAATTGACTGAATATTCTCTTGTGTTTTTGTTTGACAGAGTGTGTGCCGGAGAATATTACGGTGAGATTTTTTTTACATTCAGTAAAATTAGATTTCAGTTGCAACTTATTTAGCTGTATCTATTTATGTTGTTTCAATGATAGATTACATGGATAATGTTACCAAAGAGTTTTCATTAAATTTGTCAAATCTGTCACTCACAGTGTCCAGTTACACAGATAAATGGTAAGAGTTGTTTGACGGGACAGTCAAGTCTCATTGTCTCTCAACATGTCACAGTAAGTGGTTGGAGAGATCAAACTGTTTCAGATGTTTCCTTCTCTGCTGTTTGACAGGTACTAACATCTGCAGAGGAGTCAACAGGTATCCCATTTTCAATGATTTGTACCCAATATTATCCAAACAACTTCAATCATCTTCATTCTGACACGTGTTTGCTTGTTTACACAGCTCTAAGCTACAGTCTTTCCTCAACACATCAATGCAAGTTTCCTGCAGTTTTACCTTGGAGGAATACGCATGTGCACGGGTCAGTCTACTTTAAAAGAGTCAAAGGTAGAATGGACATGTTAGTGCAGATGATGAGGAACTGACCTCTCACTCTCTCGTGCATACAGCTGGACAACTTCACAGCTCACCAGCTGGCGTCTCTCCTGAAGTGTGATCTGCCCGGAAACAGCAGCCACTCCAAAGTGCTGTGGAAGACGCTGCTCACCAAACTCTCCTATGTGTTGGACCCAGCACTGGACATCTTGGCGAACACGGTCAGTTTTCAAAAGCTCCAGAGTACTTTACTGCATCCTCAACATGTTGTCAGGATGAATTAAGTGGTTGATTTAAATGTTGTAGTATTGAAATAACAGACTGATCTCTCCCACAGTCCATGGCCATGGTCGGTCCATCAGCGTTGGAGGTTTTGGATGTGATTGGAGAGATCAGAGTGTCGATGCTGACTGATGAGCAGCTGATGAACAGCAGCGTGATCAGGTTGTGGTTCTCTGGCCGTCTGAGTGCCTTCCTGCCATCTGCATCGCCGAGGTTCCTGCACTGTCTGAGCAGGAGGAACCTCAGCTGTCACTCATACCAGCACATGTAAGCTTCTCAACACACAACAATGTCCTGCAGTGTTTTGCAATCCAACTCTTTCGTGCCAAGTAAAAACAGCCTAGAGTTAGCTTGGCTACATTTTTAGATTACTTAAATCATAATCGTTCATCATAAGTAAAATTCAGTTATTTTCTGCCCTTATTTTATCATCAGACTGCAGGTGTTTATCCACCAGTTTGAGAATATGACTGAAAAACAGCAGCATGTGGTCTTAAAGGATTTCATCCTCCGTTTCCTGAAGCAGCAGCACACAGGTACACGACTCCTTCATGTTTCTGGGATTGACCTCAAAGTTGAAAAATTTGTTATAAAAAAATCTAATGTTTCTCCATCTCCAGGTCCAGGCTGTGTGTCAACCTCCAACAGCAGTGCAGAGTGGCTAAAGGAGAATTTTGGTCCATTTTCAAAGTTTATGTCCCTCAAGGAGCTGCTTCACCTCAACCCACGCTTCAACCCTGTGAGATATGATTTCAGTTGATGTAGTGTATTTTTTAAAAGAGGTTTGATGCTGTTAATTATTTTGTCTTTACAAGTAACTGTCAATGTGTATCTTCCATTTTTAGCTGGAGGTCCTACGACTCTTGACTCCAAAGCAGAGTGCAGAGCTGCTGGTGTTGCCGCTTCCCAGTCTTCCAGATACAGACGTGATCATCAACATGCTCTTTGATTACCTGACTGAGCCTGGTGAACAGAGCAAGATCCCAGAGTTCCTGCTCCACCTCACTGTGTTCCTTGAGCAGGTGAAAAGAGTGAACAATTTTTTCTGTTCAATCAGGATTTTCAGTTTTCTCTGTTTGGTCAAGTAATGATTTTGGTTTCCTTCTTCTCCAAGGGAAATCTTTCCTGTTCATCATACAAAACACTGTGAGTTCAGATCAAAATGATGTTTTGGAGGTTACGTGATAGATGCATCATGTGATCTAATTCCACATGTTTTGTTGTTTCAGGTTTAACAGACTGGACCTGGCCATGGCTACAGTTCATCTTAATGTAGCTTCATCCATCACGTACAGGAAAATAGCTTTATCCAAGCACATACCACATGGTGAGGGGCGCAGACCACAGAATAAAAACAACACATGTAAACTCATGAATAATATGTTATCTTATTTTGTTTCTTTCCTGTTAGCTAAATCCCAGCCACAAACGCTGGGACTGCATGTGGTTATTTTACACACATTTGACCAAAATTTAGTCTCATATTTGTGTCATTACAAAATGTGGGATATTTGGATTTGACCAAAGCCTGACTCCATAGCAGGAGTTTGTGACTGTGGTTTTACTCTGCTCATCCTTGCCAACCTCAGACTTTACAGATTAATGCAGTTCTAAAGACCTATATTTGCAAGAGTTAGTGCAAGTTATGTTTAAGATAACAGTGTAGTCACATCAAAATTAAGTTTTATTCGCTAAAGATTTAAAAGTACAATGAAAATAATATCGGTTTTATTCAATTTGTGTCATTATTGCCTGAGTAACTTACTGTGCATGGCAACCTACAGACCACCGGTCAGCAGGTCTACAACATCTATCTAATTCTGTTTTCTGGAAAAGCATCACAAATTTATTCTGTAAACAAAAAAGGCAAAAGGTTGGTCACTGAGAACAAAGTCTCCTCACATCTCTGTCTTTATTACTATCATTAAATGGCAGCCTTATTGAATTCACTGACATACATTTTGAAAACCATAAACTAATGTATTTCTCCTGTGCTTCTGTAACAGGATGCATCATATACAGTGGAGAGGTAATGATGTGATTCTGCATTATTGTTTTTTAAATTGATCTGATGATTGAAGACATGTTAACCATGTTAATCTTTGTCTCTCCCAAGTGTAACGTCACCATGACGAATGGTAAGTGGCCTTATTTTGATTATGATTGGGCACTGTATAGATAAAATTAAATTGAACTGAACTGAATTGAATTGAAATAACCTTGAATTCATGAAATGCTTTTTTCTATTTCTTGTGTTTACAGAAACAGATATCTGTGTTGGAGTAAACAGGTGAGATTTATCAAACTTTGTCATTGGACCAAACATAATATCAATAAAATATTAAGCTTCCATTTGACTTTGAAACCACAGCACAGACTTTCAGCGCCTCCTCGACAGCAGAAATATGAGTGGACGTTTCTGTGACTTTCCCGTTGAGGAATTTGCTTGTGCCTCGGTAAGACTGGAAAACATCTCAGATCAGCAGCTGCTTTAAAACTAGCATGAAACAGTTGATCTTCAGTGTCAGTGTTGTGAGTCACTTGCTCTCATTCACTGCACAGCTCTCAGCTTTAACAGCAGAGGACCTGACAGTGATGCTGAAGTGTAATCACTCCTCCAACATGAGCAGCTCCAGACCCATCTGGAAGCTCCTCCTCTCCAAAGCCTCTCATGTTCTGGATGAAGCTCTGGATCGTCTGAGCAACATGGTACGAATGAATGTTTAGATTATTAGAAATTCAAGTACAACCTGCTGGAAAGGTTGGCTGATAATGAATAATTCTGATCTTCCACTAATCAAATCTTTGTTGGATCCTTGATGAACTAATTTTTTGCTGATATGTTCATTCTGCTGATAACGAAAGGGAATATTTACATCTTGATCTGTGTTGCAGACCCTGGACCCCAGCAATCCTGCAGTGTCCATAGTTCTGGACGCCATACGGGAAATACGATTGGACACGTTCAGCGTGGCCAGCCTCAATAATCCAGTTCTCATCAAGCTGTGGTTTAATCGCCGCCTGCGTCCGTTCCTGTCAGCTGTTTCCCCCGACTTCGTCTCATGTGTCATCACAAAGGGTTTGAACTGCAGCACCTACCAGAACATGTGAGCCATTTCTCCTCACTGTCACTTTCACTCAGATTACACTGGGATAAAATATGCTCATGTGCTGCATCTGCAATCCTGTGATATTTATGTAATTTCTAAACTCAGTGTGAAGATTTTGAGTGGTATCCAGCCACGCATGACGCTCGGCAGGCAGGTGCTCGTCTACACACACTTCATTAGAGTTTTCCTGACCAGGAACGACACTGCAGGTGGGTCCTTGTATCACCACAAAGACAGTTGAGAAGACAGTGAATGTTCAGTCATTAGGATACAATCTATGGATCTATGTGCCAAAACTCACAATTCATCCACAAGCTAGAAAGGCATCAAGGGTAGGACTTACAGACCAACCTCACAGTCATATGTGGCTAAAAATAAATCCTTCTTTGGAGATTCCAGCAGAGCTACCCTTCATCCTATATCATATTAAAAATACACTACAGTTAACACAGTTTCTTGTACTTCATCTTTGCATCAAATGTACAGTGGCAGATAATTTTTTCACAGGAGAGTGTAGTTAAATTTGCTCTGTATTGATTTGTGGTCCCAGATCCGTCCTGCAGCTTACACATTAACAACAGTGGAGAATGGCTGCAGAAGAACCTGGGAGGTTTTTCTGCCCTTGTGTCCTTCCAGGACCTTCAGATGCTCCACTCCAACTTCTCAGCTGTGGGTTAAGTTGTTCTGCCTCTCCTATTTTTTTGTTTGTTTATTTCTTTGCTCTAAATATGTGTGTGTGTGTGTGTGTGTGTGTGTGTGTGTGTGTGTGTGTACATGCAGATGGAGGCTTTGCCACTGCTCACAGTCAAACAGCTAGCGGAGGTGTCCGCCACACCTGGTCAGCTCACTTCTGCTGACCAAGTCGCCATGGTGATGAAACATGTCCCAAGTCAACGCCTCGCTGCCTTCTTTGATGATTTCTCACCTGTTATCATGGTGAGCAGATGTCAGACTTCCTGCAAACGCTCAAATGTTATGTGTTTGTATATAAATGGACGAAGCCAACGTGACATCACCCGTTGATTTGTGGAAGCCATTCATTTCTTGGAGCCAGAAATGACCATATTAGGATATGAAGGGAGGAATGAGGAGGCAGGTCTGACCCTTGAACCAGATGACACTGCCCAATGTCCTTGAGAGTATTTCTGAAGCCTAATATCTTTTTAAAGATGAAATACTTCCAGGCGAATTGCACCAGCTCACCAATAAGAAGAGTTGATGTCAGAATGACTCTTGGAAAAAATGTATTGACTGAGTCATGATTGAAAATTTCTGAATTGAGGTCTATTAGAGCCAGATTTTTTGGAGCTAGCATCTGGTGACCATTGGATTCAGTGTTTTGTCAGTACTAGGTCATTCAGTGAACATAAGTCAAGTCAGACAATGTTTATCTGTTCATCTAGGCTACATAAATATTACATTTTATAAAAATGTTTTACAAGGAATGGCAAGCATAGGGAACTTTACATGTTTTTCTTATTTTGATTCTGAAAGGTTTCCAGTTTTTACTTTTACCTTTTCTATATTTTACTTCTCTTTCCTTGCAGGGTCATGAAAGCATGTTCCCTTCTGTGGTGAGGTCAGCCATGCTGCAAGTTGTGTTTGATCGTGCAAACCTCTCGGATCACTCGGTGAGCGACTCAGTTCTGTTGCTGTGGCTCCACAACCGACTGCGCCCCCTGCTGGTCAACCTGTCACTGTCGCATGTTGCACCGTTCTTCAAAATACTGGCGGGAAGGAACTGCAGTACTGAGCAGCAGGGGTGAGTGTGAAGCCACTGACGGCAAATTAATGGCTGATTTTACTGAAATCAGTTTTTGACTCATTTTGACAAAAATAAACTTCTGTATTTTATGTGTTTCAGTGTGGACAATCTGAATGCCACCATCTCAAGTCTCAGTGAGGATGTACAGAATGAAATCCATAATCACATCATTCAGACTCTCCAAGGTAAAGAAACAACAATGGCAGGAAAATAATAAAGTTGACATTATACTCTGTTGAAACCGCTTGTTACATGAAGTTTCATTCATTTATGACACAGCTGGTTGAGGCAGTGTTTATGTTAACAACTAGGGGCAGCACAACAAAAAATATGTACAGACACATTTTCAATTAATAATAGTATTGGTAAGGATTGTATATGTATACAGTTCTATGATTTTTACAAATACCTCTGTGCAGTCAGAGGCTCAGTGAGGAGATATTTTAAGTATCATATTTAACTCTCTGATATACAGTGGGGATCTGTGATCATTTCTTTGTCTTGAAGCTAGAAAGAAATTAGTGACTTTGAATATACATGTTAACATTCATTATGGTGATTTTTAAAAACCTGCAAGTCCCCCATATCATAACTTCTTATTTGTATCTTCATAACCAAACCTACACCGCAAATAAAAAACAAAAAGTTTACTGAAAGCTGACCTCTCGCACTCTCGTTCATAGGTTCAAAACCTCTCCGTTGCTACAATAACCAGAGTTTCTACAGATTCCTTGAGGCCTCATTCCAAGGATTCATGTTCCCCAACCTGACCACCCTGATGTCGCTCATGCCTCGTCTCAGAAGGCATCTGGTGTGTTGAGCTGAAGGCTGTGACGAGTCAATGCAAATGAGAAAGAGTGGCTTATTTTATGTTTTCTCCTCTTCTAGCTGGTGAACTCCATCCCCGTATCAGATCTTGGGGATCTCCTCCGTCGTCCTAACATTGTTGACAACAATGCAAAGCTCTGTGAGCTCTACCACGACTATGAGAAGACACCGATGTTCTTGGAGAGCGTAGGCGCCACACACACAAACACATAGAAAACCAAGCACACTGTGACAATATCAATGCAATGAGGTGTGTATTCACTGCAGGAGGATCTCCCAGTGGGGGTTGGGCGACTCACTCTTCCCTGCGTCTGGCCAATGGCTCTCAAAAGCTCAAAGAAGGCAGAGGTCAACACATG
The DNA here is from genome assembly GCA_900323345.1 of Pseudochromis fuscus. NCBI lineage: Eukaryota > Metazoa > Chordata > Actinopteri > Pseudochromidae > Pseudochromis > Pseudochromis fuscus. Next base: position 15,967 of record OOFC01047986.1, read on the forward strand.
GTTTGACATACGTCTCATCAACTACTTGGTCTTCCTCACAGAGGAACTGATCAGCTCCAGTGCCACACTTAACACCACCTGCATGGCCTTCCAGAAGTTGTATGTTTTGTTACTATGTTATGTTTGTATGCTCCAATTCAGATGAGTACGTATGTTTGATTGTGAACTGATCATATTTTGTTCTATTTCAGAGTCTCAGTTCTTGGTGGATACAACTACACTGCTGCAGACTTTAATAGACCCATTGTGTACGGGACTATCAAGGGTTACCTCACCTCAGGTCAGTCTTTAAAGAAAATCCATGTAAGTCTTGAAATAACTCAGGCTATGGTGACTGGTGTGGTATATGTTAACATGCTGTGCAACACTAAGTCAAGTAGAGAAAGGTCTCAAGCAGTCAGTGATGTAAATTATGTAGCACTATTTATTAAAGTTTGCAGAATATTAGCATCATGCTTTAACAACACAAACGAGAACAAAATTGTTTTGAAGTGAGAAATAATGTGTTTTTTTTGTCCTAAAAATTCTATTTATTCTTTGCAAGATGACAAAAAAGAGCTAGCATTACATAGCCTGTATCAGAAAAACAAAAAAATCAGGAAAACAAAAAGGTCAACAGTTGCATAGTATTTGTAGTCATTCTTATTACAAAAAGCCTCTGCCAAAATATTTGTAACTTGTTGTAGAAACTGTGCCGAAGTGTTACAACGCCACTGATCCAGAACTGAACTCCACTGCTTGGTTTGCTAATTACATCGGGCCTTTCATGCCCTTCCTCACTCTGGAGGATCTCCTGAAGTTTGGATCTGCACAGGTACTTTAAACTGCAACTCAGGTTTTGTTCACACAAGCCAAAATGAATACAAAAATAGTTGACAGATTCATGACATACTGCCTCGCTTGTCCCCTCTCATTGCAGGTTATCCAGGTGTTCACAGTGAACCCTCTGAACATAGCGCTCCTTAACCACTCTCTCTTACCTCTGAACCTCACAAATTACTACACTGAGCTCATATATCAACAGGACAGCAACTTCAGTCCGTTGCTGTAAGTGTGCCCTCTGGAAACAAAGCATTTACACATTGCCACAGATACATATCTGCCCTCTTTTATTCTTATTCCACTGTCTTCACAGTCTTCCTCTGTTGTGTCGGTGTGTCGCTCCTGGTCCAGCATTCAGCCAGCTGAATGCAGAAGAAAGTAGAGCAGTTCTGGACAATCTCACCATCATCTGTACAGACTTGGACCCACAGGTAATACAACAATATAACACACACAGGACATGGTGTTCTTCCAGTAACAGACCTTGGTTCTACCTGATTGTTGGGACTGTACACACATATGTAACTGCTACTGACAAAGTTTTTCTTTCAGATCTCTGCTGCTTTGGCGGCTAACTTTGGTGACAACATCACTGCCAAAGATATTTCTGCCCTCGGCAATGAAAGTACCGGCATGTCCACGGGTCAGATCAAGAAAATAAGGCCTGAGGACCTTATGAAAGTCCTTATCACCCTCAGCAAAGTGTTGGGCTGGAACAATGGTCAAGCCAATGCGATTATCAACTCTCTGATATCATCAGGGATGATGAAGGTAGCTGCTGGCCATTGCAGAATTGATCTTAGTCTGGGTGCAAACATTTGTGGTCACGTCCTCTCATCCGTGCGCTGCTTCCACCTCTTCCCACCAGATCAACAGCTCATCATCACTGATCATGCTGGGCTCTCTCATTGTGGGCGTACCCACCACAGTGATGGGCAGCATCAATGGCTCCGAGCTGATAACTGCCTCTAAAGACCCTTCACTCCTGGCACACCTGATATCTGCTCCACAGATTGTCCAGCAGATCTTTGTTACTCAGGTATGACTTTGAGTTTTGTCATTTCATTGTAAATGAAAGCAGTTGGTTTTCTTTACACAGCTCCATAAACCATACACCAAACAAACAGCACAGACAAATACATTTGTTAGGAGGGCAAAGTAACTTCCAGGAGTTGGAGCACTCAGCTGAGTTCTAAGTTTTTTTTGTACACATTAAGCAATTTAAGCTACTGACCATAGATCAGAACATATTAAGAATTGTATCAATCATATCATCTCCCTTTGTTCATAACCTAATTTCTCTTCCCCCTGCCCATCATTTACTAAAACCACTACATCACTCCCTCTGTCAATGTCATATCAGTTTGTCATTTGTATCAGTTGATCTCTCATCTCCACCCAGATCATATCAGTGAACAAAAACAGTGAGATCATCATACAGAATGTTCCAGATGAAATGGCCACAGAGATCCCTCGATCTCTGTTGCTGGGCTTCTCCAACAACCACACCGTCATCACCACACTCAACAAGAAGAAATGGAAGCGGCAGCAGGTAGGGGGCAACAGTGTAACGCTCTGCTGTGGTTTTTCTCTGTGTTTGCACACCTGCAGTTTGTCATTAACACTATGTATTATTTTCTTTCTGTTGTTTTTCTTAGGTTGTGTTGTTCTTTAATGTAATAGCTGCGGAAAACGCCACCGCACAGCTTGGAGGCGCAAACAAGTAAGTTTTCAATAATGTGATGAAGCAAGAAACCCATCAGATAATGTTATTGAAAATAGAGTTCAGTACAGAGCTTACAATGTGTGTGTGTGTGTGTAGTTTGTCGTCCTCTGTGCTGCAAGGGTTCACATGCACCAGCGTGACAACAATTCAGAAAGTACAGATCAAGAAGCTGATCAAAGCCTGTCGGAGGAAAGGCAAGAACAAGGTCCTGCTGGTGGAGACTCAGGTGAGATGCCATGAGATAGTGTGTGTGTGTGTGTGTGTGTGTGTGTGTGTGTGTGTGAGGGACATTGTGGGGACACATGTTGCTTTTGGAGCAAAATTATTAAGATTAGGTTACAGGTACTGTGAAAGTTGTGGTTGGAGTCAGTCAAATGAAACTCTCCCCTGAAGTGATGAAAAAGTGTGTGTGTGTGTGTGTGTGTGTGTGTGTGTGTGTGTGTGTGCGCACACGCTCGTATGTGTGTATCCAGTTAAACCAGGATAAATTACGTTTTGGACATCCACGTTGCTGATAACCATTGTTTGAAACATACTTCAGAAACCATTGACATACAGTGTGAACAGGTGGTTATTACATGTCTTAATATCTTGATTTAAATGGTGTTGGACCAACTTCTCTGGGTTTTTTTTCCTCACCAACAGCTGACCTGTATGTACCACCAAATTAAAGGAGACCCGGACGCCACCATATTCGACCTCTATCCTCCTGATATGCTGCTGTACTATGAGTAAGAATCTATTCTGTTCATGTACATTGAGTTTAAGCCAAATACTGATTCTGTTACATTCATATATTTGTGTTATTGTTTCTGTTTCTGCTCCACAGTTACTCTCTGGTTCCACAGGCCAGCTGCAGGTCCTATTTTGAACAGCTGGCTGATGCAGACTTCTCCGTCTTCTCCACTGCCCTCAGCTACAAAAGGACCGATCTGTTTGTAAATGCCAGAAGCTGCCTGGTGAGTCTCTATGCAGTGCGCAGTATGAACAGCACTAGTAAATTTGAACTGGCTTCCTTACAAACAACTACTGCAACTTAACTGATAAAGGTTGTCTTAATGATTTCTGTTGTGGTTTCTGGATTAATACCAGACCAAAAAGCCCCACTGTAGAGAAACTGTTTTGTTTTGTTTTTGTGCTCTATTGATTAAGTTTTTTAAGGTAACTCTGACCTAAACCAAATTTCACATGTTCTTTGTAAAGACACTTTGTAGGACAAGATTAATAATCATAATAATCATCATCATCATCATAATTGAAGTTATTATTATTATTATTATTATTATTATTATTATTACAAATTTTGTGGATCTTGTACAGTTTTAATTGCAGTTTCAAAGAACTACAGTATAATGTATTGGAAATAAACACTTAATATGTACTTCAGTTCTTTTAACTGATACTGAACTAATTTCTGTTCCTTTATTTTCTAAGGGCATAACAAACACAAGCTTGACTGAGGATAACATATCAGTTTTGGGAAACATGTGCTGTATCCTGGATGGGTCTTACATCCAGAACTCTGATCAATCCATATTGGAAAAACTCAACAACTGCCCGAGTCTCACTGATGCTCAAGTTGTCTCCGTTGAAACTCTGTTGATGAGCGGGAAAACAAGATATGGGTACGTCAACAGCAGTGACACAAAACTTAATTACAAAAAAATTTAAATGTGCTCATTGTGTATCCCTGTCCCTGCAAATAATGTTGTTGTTTTGTTTTTTTTTAAATTTAACCAGACCTCCTTCTACATGGGATGAACAAACTCTGAAGGACCTCAAAATGTTACCTCTGTATTTGACTTCAAACTTCTATAAGATCTTTGACAGAGTGAGTCTCACTTGAACACATGCATTTAGCACAACAGGGTCACCTGTGTGGTGTTGGGATGAGGTGGATGATGTGGTTTTTTTTTATTATTCTTTGGGAGCAGAAAACAAAGCGCAACTTCTTGAAGTACTTCCTCAAAGTTATCAAACAGAAAGGAGTGCGCAGGAAAGACAGGAGGCGGCTTAAGAGACAAATACGCAAGTCCAATAATAAGAAGGGAAAGCGATCTATAGGTGAGTCTCCCTCTGTTAACTGCTTTGCCCGTGTTTAGTTTAAATGTTCTAACTATTGTTTTCCTGTGTTTCAGAGACTGAGTGCACTACAGGAATCATCACCCAGGTGATCATCAAGGAGGAAACGTTTCCCATTGACTATGAGACTGTAGGTCAGTTTAACTCCTGCCTGAGTGCCTCAACTGTCAAAAACAACTTGGCTTCACTCACTGAGAAGGTGGATGAGGAGGAATACCTCAGTGTGGTTCTCATGAAGCTGCGAGAGGTGGGTGTCAGAAGCCTCTGAAGCTGAGGTTCATCTGAATGTTTTTAAACTGAGCAGTGCTGGTGACACATGAATGGCAATTCATTGTTGGGCTGCACAGAAAGAATAAATAATTTATATCATTTCTGTTGTATTGGCTATTAGAGTCTGAAAGATCTTTTATTTTGAAAAATGACTGGATTCTCTCCGACTTTAGTTTCACCTGTGCCACTTGACATGTCAATACGCTTGTCTTGGTCACATGATGTCACGTATCAGATACTTTACCCAAGAAATAAGCCTGCAAACTAGCGAAAACAAGTAAAAAGACAAACATCTATGGAGAGCTTCTTTGCTAAGGGGAAAAGGCTAACTTAACCCTTCTACCCCAAACATTTAGCTGCTGACAGAAAGTGATGTGCCAATGAAATCACCGTAATTCCTCTGCCCTTTGTGCTAGTGACGTGATTCCAGCTGATTCGGAGCTTCCATACACTACCGTAATGTAGGTAATATGTACGAAACACTCCACTTGTCAGCTTTCAGAATCAGCAGGAATCACGTCGCTACCGCAAATGGGTGAGGAATTACAGGAAGTTGGTTTATGCTAGTCACTATGTATCGCCAGCGATATGCTCAGTGTTGGAGGTTTCATTTTTATGCCGGTCATGTTATTTTATTTTTTCTGTATTTATCTGCCACATCTTGAAGGCCGGTCCGCAAAAATAATGCTTCCATTAAACTGGTCCGTGGTGCAAAAAAGGTTGGGGACCCCTGGTGTATATTATACAACAAGCCAGCTATTAGTTCAACAGCAAAAAGTGCAGTTCACTGTCTGCTGGGTTTTCATTAACAAATCCAATCCAGGCTGAGATATTCTCTTGCTTTGCCTCCTGCTGTCACTCTCCCTTTTTAGCTTCCTCTATTAACATCCTCTTAGGGATTTTCGCCTCTGTCATGATATCCACATGGAGAATTCTGCAGTGATTTCTTCTTATATCATGCTATAGGCCCATAGTTGATGGTGTGACGTAGTGCAGTAAAGTTTTCAAACTTCTCATACCCTAGTCACAATCTAATTTCAAAGCAGTTTTGAAGTAAAGTAGTTACATAATGTTCCTTTAAGCTGAGTGTTATACATATTGTAATTATTGTTACTGTTATTATTATCAGTTATTTTGTGTGTTTCTGTTTGATTTGTAAATAAAGTTAAGTCGGGTAACAAGGCTGTGATAAACCGTTTCTAAGATGCCGGCATATAAATCAATATATCTACACTACGTGAATTGTAAACAAGGTCAGGCTTTGACCTACATCTTTCTCAGGCTGCAGAATCTAGCATCTTTCTGTGTTGTTACTGCCTTGTGTTGTTTCGGCTGTTAGTATCTGAGCAAAAATCCTTTTCAAATTGTCTCTTACCTTATTGTCTCTATTGTGGCAGACTAAAATAAATCAAAATTTTAAATTCCTTCTTACTGATTCTTACATTTTTATAGGCCTACCCTGGCAATTCCACCATCCCAGAAGATCAGGTTCTGCTCTTAGGCCCTGCGTCCCGTGTAGCCACGACTGAAGATATCAACATGTGGACTATCACGGAGATCGACACACTTTCTGCTTTAATGGACTCATCAGATGGGCAGTGGGATCCCAGCCTGGTGAGCAAACACAGTAAATTGCATTTTGTGTGTTAGAGCACACTTTATATACTTGTGTTTTCTAATCAGTGTATGTTCTCCTTCATCCAGGCTAAAGCCATCATCTCTAAGTATCTGAGCAATGAGGGGACCAAACTCGGCAGTGCAGAGCTCAGCGCCATCGCAGGAGAAAACCTGTGCTCCCTGGATGTTACGGTTCTGAAGAACATTTCCTCGCAAAGCCTCAAGTAAGAAGTCAGAGCTGTGTGTGTGTGTTTACACTGATTGTTATATTAGTATCTAGAGATTTGAGGCAGGTAATATCTGGTTAGGGTTAAATCAGAAATCTTTAACAAATATCAAAATCCCTGAAACCACATTTATGGCAATTTCTGCATTTATACTGGAATGTACATTGTGATTTTTTACAAATGTATTTAACATGAACAAGCACAACCAAAAGGCTTTACTGGCTGAACTATGGTTGATGTTGTATTATACTATCTACTGTGAAGAATACTTACCTAAAATATAAATGACACTCTAGTCATTAGACAGATTTTTTCAGCTTTGTTGTACTGTAGAGTTACATGGGACCCCAGGAGCAGCCCAGGGAAAAATCATAACAATTCAATATAAATAAATATAAAGTTGTTTCTGTTGGTAAAGCTTTTATCACAAACCACTGATGAGTTTATCCATGGTGTGATCGAGTCCTGTCTGCTCTGGACGTTGACATTCAGTCAGACGATAGGTTTCCATGAGCAACGCAGACTGAAACTGTACAAAAGCAGATTTTGCAGAAGTTACCTCCAGTCTCTGAAGCAAAGAAAGATTCTACAGGAAGGTGATTTTATCTGCAACATAAATGTAAAAAGTAAAAACCCTCTTCTCCAGGCAACCAACAGAAGTAGCAGCAGCTAGCGACAGATTGACTGATCTTACACTTTTGACTTTTTCTTGCACTTTTTCAAGTAATAGAAAACCCATGGTGAAAACACTGGAAATAGATTATAAATATAAACGATTTTTGGGAAAGTTTGAAAATAAAGAGCTCATACAACAAAGATCTCATCTCTGAAACTCAGTCTTGAAGCAGAGTGCCCACATCATGGACAATTTCATGAAGGCCACCATTTTAAACATTTCAACCAATCAAGAGAAAGGAGATGGGAAAATGTTTTTTTTGTTTGTTTTTATTAGTCGAAATACTCTGACATCACATGGGCTCAGCACTTTCAAGCTACATTTTGTGAGTTAGACTGCAGCAGCATTGGGACTGTTGTGTGTTGTCACCACAGCTGAATCTGAAACAAATCTGTATTCACTGCCATCAGAGTCACTTTCTGCCCATCTGGACTGAAGAGCAACATCGGAGGAGATTCAATCTTGAGCACATGTGATGTCATCATCATGACAGCACAGTAGTGACCATAGGACTGCCATACAAAATGCTCACAACTTTTTCATAAATACTAAAATATACCTGAAATTTTTCTTTGATATAAAAGAAGAGAGCCTTGGGAGTGTGTTTTCTTTTTCTCAAGTCTCTGTGTGTTTGTATTTTCTGCAGAGACGCCGATCCCCTGGATGTGAATAACTGCAGCTTGGAGACAAAGCAACAACTGTTCACCATCGCCGTCCAAGCATTTAGCCAAAGTACCCGCTCAACTGTCTCTGCAAGCAGTTACCAGTTAATTGAACCATATCTAGGTAGGCAAACAGACCCACTCAAACATACACACCCAGACTGCATGCAGGTAACCCTCATTTGGACACAATCAGTTACAGTGTACTCACTATTCCTTTCTGTCCTGTCCTGCAGGGGGTGCAGATTCGGAGTATGTCAGAAGTCTGGCATCCTCCAGTATCAACATGGACATGGCCACCTTCACCAATCTGGATAGGAGCGTTGTAATGGTCCGTTCTGTGTGTGTCAGTGTGTTTAGCCGTCTTTAAACCTATATTTTATTTTATTTTAAAGCCTGTTAATTGTTGTGAGTCGGTTGTGAGTCTTCATAAAGCAGCCAACACATGGTATGGTTACAACTGTGTCCAAAATTGTTGGTACTAATTTGTTTTGGTTCTTTTGGATTAAACAGGAACTGTGTGTTTATTTGTACAAGAGTAAAACAAATGCATCTGCTCTGTTCTCCCTAGACCTTGAATGTTAGTGAAGTCAGAGATCTTCTTGGCACCAACCTGCCAGAATTGAAGTCCTATCAAAACGAGTCACTGGTCCAGGACTGGATCAAGGAACAGCCGCAGTCAGACCTTGATACACTGGGACTGGGGATTTTTGGAGGCAAGGTTGCGGGGTCCACAACGACCAACCCCCCCTCCGCCTCTACGACACCCTCTGCCTCTACGACACCCTCTGCCTCTACGACACCCTCCGCCTCTACAACTCCCTCAGCCTCAACAACTCCCTCAGCCTCAACAACCCCGTCTGCATCAACAACACCCTCAGCTTCAACAACACCCTCAGCTTCAACAACACCCTCAGCTTCAACAACACCCTCAGGCTCAACAACCCCGTCTGCATCAACAACACCGTCTGGTTCAACAACACCGTCTGGTTCAACAACACCCTCCGCCTCTACAACTCCATCAGCCTCAACAACCCCATCTGCCTCGACGACTCCCTCTGCCTCAACAATTCCCTCCGCCACTACAACCCCCTCCGCCTCTACAAACACTGGCTCTTCTACTACCATCAAGGCTACTACAGCCACCACCTTGACCGCAACCACTGCAAGTTCTTCTACCACCAAAGGTGAGTACTGAAACTAGTAGCAAACCAATCACGAAAAGCTTGAGGACAGTTTGCAGTGCATGATACCTGCCACAAGTTTTGCTAGGATTATTGTGTAAATATGGATATCTAGGGATGGGGCCGTGTGTGCTGTAGTTACAAGACAAGACATGGCATAGTTTGTAAGCTCATAAATCAAGTACTCCTCCTTGACTTGACTTGCCAAGATTTTAGCATTTGGACATCTCCATCTTGGCTTTTGAGCCAGAAGTGGTCATATTTGGGTAAGAGACAGGAGTTGAGGAGCAGTGAGGAGGCAGGTGTCACAAAGCATCTGAGGGACTCTATAAGAACAACCCTGTCAATCAAAGCAGCCATGCCCCAAATATACCTCTCTCCAAGCCCTAATATCTACCTAATTATGCAATTATTTTCATATGTATCACAAGGGCACTGATACCAACAAAGGACTTATGCTGATGGCAAAAACTACCTGACTGAATATTTTATGAGTGATTTTTTTTTTAATGAAATGTACTGAAGCAAGTTTATTGGAGCCAGCATCCAGTGGCCATTGGTGGTATTTTTGCCACTTCTGCATTGGCTCCACTTTTCAGATCCAATGATTACATCCATCTTTTATATACAGTCTATGGTCTGGTTCACACCAAGCGCAAGTAAATTTATTCAAGCAAGTGAATTACATGTAAAGTCAATTTACATAACTGAACTCCGGCGTATTTTTGGCCATTGATGGCCAATCAGCATGAAGATCCTCCAGTGATGTCACTGGAGTTCTCCAAAGGAGGACTGGTCGGGAGGAAGTGGCTCATTCAGTAGGGAAGGATGCTTTGGGGCCGAGTGTAATGGGGTGAATTTCTTTGTGTGTTATTCGCATGAATAAAAAATATCAAGCGAATAAACTCCCACTATTCGCTCGAGTAATTTGCACGTATTAAGTGATTAAGCGTATTAATCTTGGGTACATCCTAACTGCTAACTGCACATGCATGAAAGGGTCCGTCTCACACATTATCCAGCTCATGTTGGCAAACACAAACTTACCAGACACAAAGTGGACGCTACACAGACTCTGCTGCCTTTCGGACCTTTGAGACCCCAGTCTGCCCTTATAATGGCCTGAAGTCATAATCATCTTCTTCTTTTGGCAAACAGATGAGATCCTCTCGGGATATTCTACAATTTACATCCATTCTTTTGCAGGTTTGTGCAGTTAACAGCACAACTCCTTGTCATTTGCTTTTGCTGCTTGACTCCATTTGTAAACAATTGGCGCTTTTCCGCTACATGGTACCTACTGGACTCGACTTGAAAATGTCCTGCTTTCTGCCTCCTGCACGCGCAGATCTGTGATGACGTTGCTCAGAAACCCATCTGTGTCGTTAGCTCAGTTTCTTCTCTGTGGCTCATTTCAACACAGCTCTCTGTTTCTCTTGCATCTCTTCTTCCTCTTTCACTATCATCACTGATTTTAACTTTTGATTTCAACCTTGACAATTTCTGTTTTTAATCAATTCTGCACAGGCCGCACCACTGGTGGTGCACTGACCACAGCTTGGGAATCCCTGTTTTAGTGCATCACTAGCTCAGGACACACATGAACAATACAAATGCAATAAGGGAAAGGGAGAGGGAGGAAGAAAAGAGGGACGAAGGAAAAAAAAGTTAGTGAGTTTGCTCGTAGAGACAAAGATTACAAAGTATGTTCTTTTATTCAATTTTTATTAAAGTGCTAACTAGAGCTTCACTGCTAAGCAAGAACAATACTGTTTTGTTACTTCCATTTTTTCTGCACCATCATCTGGTAAGGATGTTGACTTTTTGTCTCGGACATACAGCTTTACTTTTTTACTTTTAAAATGTAGCAATCAAGTGCACATTTAAGACTATGCCACAAGGTTCCCCTTTTGAAATGTGTAATGATGATTTAAAAAGTAAACTGGAAGCAACAAACATTACCTGAAATGAACAAACTACAACTGATAAAATCTGCTAGCCACAAAGTAAGGTAGTTGACTAAGTCCACAATAAAAGATAACTGTGCATGAACTAAGAATTTGAAGTGGTATGTAGTGCTAAGAGGAGCTTTTTAAATGATCACTTCTGGACAAACTGGTTCTCACACTTTGATTTAGTCAAAATAAACCTGACTTGCCATGGACAATTTTTACAGAGCCCTAAAGTCCTATAAAAAGTTTTTTTTTTACTTTTTTTTTTTTTTTTTTTTTTAAATCTTTTGCACATATATTATTATCTTGCATGCATAGGTAATATGTATGCACAAGATAATTGACATTTGCCAACAAGTTATGTATCTTGTGCCAAGAGGTTGACTACAATTGAATAGTAACACAATGAACATTGCAGTGATATAAATCCACTTGAGAAATTAACAATTTATGAAGTTGAAAATGCAACAATGCCTGTGGTCGTCACACTCTGGCCATTTCATGCCTGTATGTGCATACACTAACGTATTGATACAAAATAATGATCTTGGTTATCTTGTGTGCACAGGATAATAATATGTGAAAACAAGATAATAATATGTGAAAACAAGATAATAATATGTGTGAACAAGATAAATAATATGGTTTTTGCAGGACTTTAAGGACTCTGTAGGATTTTGGATTAAATATATTTCTGTAGGTTAAAATCTGGACCAGAAAAAAGTCACCATGCATAACAGGCATGAACTGTAAATATTCAAAGTGAAAAATGTTTTTATTCAGGGGCTTCACGCTGAGCTCTTGTACAGCAGAAAAGACATGACCTGTCGTAGCTGGTGTAAGATAAATACACTGGAAGTTAAAGTATTTTGAATGGAGGGCAGAACATGCAGTGTTGTTGATCTCTAAAGAGAGTGTGTGTCTCTGTTTTAGGTGCTGGTGCCCGCATCCAAGCAGACACTGGCGTCCTGTTGCTTGTTGTCCTCGGACTCCTCGTCACGTCTCAGCACGTTTTAATGTGAAGACACTGGACTCAGGCTGGCTGGTTATTGTAATTCTTGGTCCACAATGGCTAAGTGAATATAGGGATTCAATCCTCTTCTCATTATATACGTTAATATGTTTAAGTATATCTATGTTTAATTACATAAATAATGAAAGAGGCTGGCGTGTGCCATATTGTATTGCTTGCTAAGAAGGAAATATTTAATGTGCAATAACAGCAGTTTTAAATAATGTCTTCCTTGACTACCTTAATCCTTCAGTCGCAAATCTGTATGCTCTAAAAGCTTTGAACACATTGGTTTTAAACTCATATATTGGCTTTATCTTTTTGGTTTTTCTGGTGGTTCAGTTCTTGTAGCTGTTAAAATGAAGGTGAAAGTTTCTACTGTATTTGTATGCCATATCTATTTTGTATTTGTATGCCATATCTATTTTGAAATTGCACTTTTTTAAGTAGACTTATCCTAAATTTTGATTTCAACCTTGACAATTTCTGTTTTTAATCAATTCTGCACAGGAGATTAATAAATTCCTATAGAATATCACTGCAAAATCATCAAAGCTTTTATTTTGCGTGGTCTCAGTTTATTGATATTCAGGGTGTGAGGGGAGTTGTGACATTAATATAAGTCAGAGCAAGTGAACACCATCTGTTTGTCCAATTTAACTTTGTGAAACTAAGTACAACAGTGTCAGAGTCACTATAATTACATCTTCTAAATTCAACAGTTTCAGTCTTTCTTCATACTCCGCTGTTTGTTTTGCAACTAATTCTTTTCATCACTTAATCGGCCCATTATTTTCTTTTTTGTCACCAGAAGATACTGAAAATGCCCTGTATAATTACTCTGAGCCAAAGCTGGTACCCTCCAGTGTCCAAATTCTTACATTTAGGAAACATAAAAACAGCAAAAATTTGGTGTTTTTGATTTTTAAAAATGGCTAAAATCTTCTGTTGATTAACTACCCATCGAAACTTTAACATCAGTTATATGCGTTTATACACCCCCAGTACAGTCTTGCAGGTAGGACAGGTGTGCATGGCGACAGAATGGGATAAGATAGCAACCTAAAACAAAACTGGAAAGGACAGCAGCTAAGGTCAGGATCATCTACTCATATATCTTATTATTTCAGAAACAAAGAATAGATGAAAACTTCATGTATCCTTTATTTTTCTTAAATAAGATATAATAATAACATGCATTTGACAAGTAAGTTTTATACAATTCATTTTCAATTTTAGCCATGTTAGTAGTTAATATAGGTCCATTGGTCGAGTGGCTGTTTTGTCTTGCGTTTTCTCGACAATTGTCTTGACATTATTAATCCCTGTTGAAGCCAGTAATGTAATAACAGCCGATAACGTAATAACAGCCGACAATGTAATAACAGCCGATAACGTAATGAATTTGCCCTTTTTGAAATGTAATAGGCCAATAATGTAATAAAAGTCCTGAACCGATAACGTAATAACTTTTGGCCAATAAAGTAATAATTTATTACGTTATTGGCTCAGTTATTACATTTGCAAAGTTTTTTTTGTTTTACCAGGTCAATAAAGTTATTACGTTATTGGCCAAAAATTATTACGTTATCGGTTCAGGACTTTTATTACGTTATTGGCCAGTTATTACGTTATTGGCCTATTACATTTCAAAAAGGGCAAATTTATTATGTTATCAGCTGTTATTACATTATTGGCTTCAACAATCCCTCCCCTGACTTTTCAGTGAGTGCAATCTGTGCTACTGTACTTTTCCAACACTTCAGTTTATGGTAAATAGTAAATGGAAACTTGGGGTTCAGTGTCTGGTTCAAGGATATCGACATGTGGACAGCTGGAGCCGGGGATCAAACCACCAACCTTACCATTCACAGCTGCCCACAAACCCAGTGGTGAAAAAGCTTCCTGTTGTCCTGCCGTGGAGATGTCAACACATTTTTATTTCACATTATGGATTTCAGCATTCCCTTCTTGGTACACCAGATAAGTTAGTTAACTTTAAAACATACGTACACAATGTCATTTTAAATAGCAGCTCATTAAGTAAAACCAGATAATAAAACAATGTAGCTCCTCTTTTGTCATATTAGTTTTCAGATTAGCTTTTATTATTTAATTGCAATAATTGTCCAATACTTCCCTCTTGGCTGACGTGTGAGGATGTTGAAGTGCACAGAAAACACTGGGCTGCTTTACAAGCTACACTCCACTTGAATGTGCATCAGTACTGATTAAACACTATGATGAACTGCAGGGAATACTTTGGCATTTAGGGAAATACACTTAAAACTTACACACACTTTACTTTTTTCATTTTATTGACATCAGACTGGAAGGACACCATTCTCTCCATCTGTGTGATGGAGGTGGAGGCAGTTCACGTGGCTTAGTTTAAGAGGAAAACAGCGAACCTGTCACTCTCCAAAGTTTGAAATTCCAGCTATCAAAACTTTTAAAGGGTCAAAACACGCTTTTTTCTTTCTACACAAATTGTTCAGCAAAAAACAAAAAAGTTTGGGAGTTATGTTGCTGCTGTAGTTTATTGACAGCGAATAACTGGATCACACGATGCTTCTGCCTCACTGTTCTGTGTGGATTAATCAAAGATACAACTTGTTAATTATTAACCTTTTAAGGTTATCCAGTGTATATCTTGGGCATTGTTAGACTAGTTTCCCTGTGTGCTCAGTATTTATGCCAAACTACACAGGAACACTGCAGTGGCATAATCTTCTTACCAAACTTTTCATTTTCCAAATGACATTTCCCAATAACATTATTTCTTTTTGCAGTCTACCAGAGCTGAAGATCTTTATTTTGCATGGAAATTATAGTGACGCCCGTGATGCTTCAGCTCTTACCCACAGAGGAAGAGTCCTCCAGAAAAGGTAGGTGAGCAAACCAGAGGAGTAGTCCACCTTGGAGAGGACAGTCTGATGACACTTAGAACAGGCCATCTGAATCGGACTGTCTCCTAATGGGCCGACTGTCACTGCACCAAGGCCAAGAAAGTGAAAAAGGAAAAGGCAGAGGAAGGGAAATTAGTGCTTTGCTGCTGGTTTAAAATGGTCTTCAAACAGACTTGCACGGACTCACCAACATGCCTTTGTGCATCTGCCATTTTTTCTGTAAACCATTAATAACAAAACCAAAAGTAAACACAAATACATTTTTCATGACACAAAAATATAAACAAGATTAAGAGGATGTGCCTAAAGGAAATACCGTATTTTCCGGACTATAAGACTACTTTTTTTCCAACACTTTGAACCCTGCGGCTTAAACACCGGTTAGCTCGTTAGCTTTTTACAAGCTAGCAAGCTCCGTGCCGCCGATACATTTAGCCTCGTCTCATCAGACCCGGTCAGAGTGGACCACATGAAACTGTAAATTCAATAGCGGCTTATAGACAGGTGCGCTC
>OOFC01047986.1:32996-77374 GCA_900323345.1 Pseudochromis fuscus
TCCAATTTTTTTTTTTTTTTTTTTTTTTAACAAATCTCATATTTTTCTACTAATTTCCTGGAAACTTTATTACTTCCTACAGAATCAGCTGAATTATTTCTTGATCATCACATCAGTTTGAACAACAACAACAAAAAAAACCCCAATCCAACCAATGCATTACAAATGACCAAGTGGATCGATAATGTATCAAAAAATAGAAAAATACCAGCTCATTTATAGGATATTGTTGTGACAGTTTCCAGGAAGTTAGCAGGAAAAAAAGCCCTGCCCCAAAATAAAACTGTTAACAACAAAAACCATCACACAGTGTGACACCGGGGCCCAGGGCATTCTTCATTTAGCTGTGAAGCACAGACAACAAGGCTTTTTTTTGTCTTTCTCCTGTTTCACAATCACTGCTAAATCTCTTCCATTAAACACTTAAATCTGAGCTCAGCAGTCACTCCATCAGTACAGCAACAGAGTCACACATGGTGTTTATTTGCCCTTTCCTCTCAAACCATGTAAAACATACCCATGAGCAAAACATGACACGTCCTCCACAATGTTCAGACTGAAGAAATGGTTGGTTTTGTTTCACAGTTTTAATGTGAAAACACATTTTCAGGAGTCTGGCAAAGGAAAAAACAACTGATATTATTTAAACTATTATTCAACTCTGTTGTTGTACTTGAACCCTGCTACCTTAACCACGTGAGCTACTGTCAAAGGCTACAGGTTCAACCCATCACTGTATTTTTTTTCAATCCAGTCTTTATTAGACTTTAAAAAACAACTAAGAAAATCAAAGGAAGCTTTACTTGGCTGCAGGGTCTGTGTTGTAGGTTCACTCAGGTTACTTCTACACCCATCACCAGACACACATTAATTGTTTGCAGGCTCAGCATCAGAACTGAGACCTTTGCTTCAGACAGAACTGAATTCCCAAACTAGTGTTTCCACAAGTAGATAAGCTCATGTTATCACAGCACTTTAGAGTATTCTGTCTCTCCCTTTGCTGCCATGTTTCCTTTCATGTGTTACCTTACAGTCCTGACTGAGCAGCAGTCTTTACAACACGATAACTGTCATTTCAGCTTCATTTCCTTCCGTTTTGCCACTTCTCAAATCCAATCACAGCTTTCATTTTCTCTTTTGGTTCAATCCTTCAATCATTTCCTGGTGCTCTCCTCCTCCTCCTCTGTGTCGTTCCCAGGATTCCCTGCAGGTTCGTCATCAGGAGGCCATATGGCTTCTTTTCTGTTCTGCCTCTCGTTTCTCCACCTCCGCCTGCTCTCTAGCCTCTGTCCTGTCCTTCAGCGCCCTCAGAAGGACCCTGAGCAGTGTGTTCTCGTTCAGCAGGTTTTCAGAGGTATCTGCCAGCTCCTGCAGCCGCCTCACCGCCTCGCCGAGCTGCCGGCTTTTCTCCCGGTGCTGCTCCTCCAGACTCTGCCTCTCTCGCTGCAGCTCTGTGTTCTCGGCTTCCAAGCTGCGAGCGTCAAATGTCAGTCGTCGGTTGTCACGCCAGAGCTGCGCCAGCTGTTGGGAGAGTCGCTCACGGGCATGATGCAGGGCTTGAACTTCATGCTGGAGTGCCAGAAACTCTGCATGAAGGATGGCACTGGATCCTGGACCTTCTGCCTCAGCAGATGGTTTGTCTGCATAATGTAGAGAGCCAGAGTGCTGCAGGATGAAGTGAAGGAGGTTGGGTAACGTGATGGGAAGGTCATCAGGGAACTTCACACTATGATGTTTTCTTAAAGAGAAGGAGAAACAGGGAACACAATATTGAAAACATCTCTGCTCCAATTCATTAGCTCCTCCAACGGGCCTGTGTTGGTCTGTGTTTGTATGGTAGCAGGATAATAGAAAAACCACTGAACAGATCTTGATGATTTTTTTTTTACAGAGATTATTACTCAAGGAACAAATAATTAAAATTTGGAGGCATGGTATCATGTCAAATCAATAAATATATAAAATAACGTTCTGTATCTCTTATAGTAGACAGAGGTTTTAACAAGAGAGTTTTGCTATTTCACCACAAGAGGGCAACAGTGTTCAGTCTATAGCAGTGGTCCTCAACCACCGGGACGGGGCCCGGTACCGGTCCGTAAGGCATTTGTTATCGGGTCGCGCAGAAAGAATGAATGATTTATATAAATTCCACTGTATTGATCGTTATAGTCTGAAAGACGTTTTATTTTGAAAAACGACCGGAATCTCTCCGACTTAACTTTCGTCTGTATCTCTTGACACGTCAATACGCTTGTCTCGGTCACGTGATCAGACACTTTAGCCAAACAAATAAGTCCAAAAATTTGTAAAACAAACCAAACGTCTTTTAAGAGCTTCTTCGCAAAGGGGAAACATTTGGTTTTTTTTTATTATTCCGGCTGTGTTATTTTATTTTTGATGTATTTATCTGCCACACCTTGAAGGCCGGTTCATGAAAATAATGCCGACAACAAAACCGGTCCATGGTGCAAAAAAGGTTGGGGACCACTGGTCTATAGCATCAGTGCAGCTGGAAAATGCCTGTAACATTTGGCAAATATTTGCTATAGTTAATAAAGTTTTCCATGCTTCTTTTTGATAATTATGTTGTACAATTTCATTTTTCTTTATTTAACTAAAGTCTCCATACAAGTGGCCAAGAGAGAGGCATACAATGCTGAATACAGTCCAATACAAATAACATGATGAGGCAACTGTAACATTTTTTGTAAATGGCATCATTATAAATCATATCTAGAAAAAATATATAAACAGGTATGACTTAAGACCAAATCCATCCTCCATAGTCCCCATAATTATTCTCACCTGTATCTGGGAAAGAGAAGAACTGATGGAACGTGATCCACCATGAACTCCCAGGGAAGGTCATTACGAGCAACATTCACTCTAAATACCAGAAAATAAGAGTTCAATTATATTTATTACTTATATGTAACTAACATTGAATTGTCCTCATTAAACACCTTCATAAACAAAGGCAGACAAGCTGTACCTGGCCACAGTGATGGAGCTGTTTCCCTGCAGTAACCTGGCCAGCTGGATGATGATGTGGTTGAGAACGGAGCAGAAGCCACACCACTGGGTGTAGTAGAACAGCAGAACATCCTACCACACACAAATTCACATCGTCCTTAGAGTTCAATTCTTGGTTTGTGAAGTGACACTTTCAGAAAACCTTCACTTTGTATTTATGCTTCATTAATTCACTCGCCAAGAAAAAAAACTTCCACTCTCCAGTAAAAGTAAGTTGTTTAGGTGCCTTGAGTGTAATCCTTGAATGTTTGATATAAATGATACAAAGTGATACAGTGGTCAGAAAGAGAGAGTAGCAGAGTATTTTATCACCTTGTGAACGTCCATGACAGAGGGCAGGAAGGAGGAGGTGGTCAGCTCTGTGATGAGGCGGCGTTGAGGCGAGTGCTGGTGTTCATCTGGACGCCTGGCTTCCTGTTCACCTGGCTTCCTGTCCTCCTCTCCAACCAGGTGTCTCTGCAAGAGGCTGTACGGAGCACTGAAGTTCCTGATGAAGGCCTCTTTAATGACACACAAAATGAAAACTACTAGAGTCATATTCAAAACAACATCATTTTCCACTGATAATCATACAGTGGTTGTGAGGTGGTAGGTAAACACATTACATGTTTACCTGACCTGGACAATGTACAAAATAAAATACAGTGAAAGCTTAAAGTTCCTTCAGTTGCTGTTTTAAAGACATTAGTCAAAACAAGTGTCTCAACAAGTACATGCAGAATGTTTTTCATTTCTGTTCATTAAAAACAATAAAACATATGAGCAGGAGGCTGAAACAACAAATGTTTACAGTTAATATTTTGAATACAAAAACTCATCATATCCAAAGTCATTTTGATTCATATCAGCTAATTTGCTGATGTGGATAATTTGCAGTAAACAGCTGCTGACCAAACCTTCTTTTGTACTGAATGTGAATCCTCAACTTTTAGTTCAGTTCTTACAAATACGACACACTGGATTTTTTTTTTCTCAGAATTTTCCCAAAATTGAATCAGTTGTTCCTTGGGTAATATTGCTCTCTCTCTTAAACAAACAAACAAACAGACAAGGACAGACACACAGACAGACAAATACTGGTAAAAGTGTAACCTCCTTGGATGTGGTAAAAATCAAATCAACTGATAATTATCACAAAGAAGTGATAATGTATTTATAATCTGTCTGCATCACATACAGAAAGGTTCAGTTTTTTGTGGCTTGCTATTAATAAATTACATTTAACAAAGAACCAATAGAAAGTCACCACATTTTTTCATACCTTTGTTAAACTGCATCACACACATGTAAGATGATAACATCTACAATCCTAGATCATTTTACTGGAGATCAGACATGGATTATGCCTTGGAGTATTTTCTAGCTACAATTAGTAGATAAAACACACATGACTGATTTGTCCGTCTATCCTGAGATCAGCAGTTTTACTTCCATTTTTTAGTGAGTGCAATAGTACGAATAACTTCAAGACAGATGGTTTTAAAGGGCCTTCCCATGATGGCTGACTTTTCATCCCACCTTTGAGTGTTGCAATTTACAACATTTTTAAACACCTCTGCCTTTAAAAGGGACCCAATGGCACTTTGATGAACTAGCTTAACCCAGCCCTGGGAGTAAAAAGATACAAATTCTGTGCTTGTCTTACCCAGAGACTCTGTCAGTGTGGCTGTTGGGCTGCGGTGGAGAACATAATGAACCTCATCCTTCAGGTTCACAATAGCTGCAAACGAGCCGTCGCTGCTCCCTTCTCCTTGCGTACCGGCTTCTTGGTCAGGAGAGACACTTCTGTTTCCTGATGCTCCGAGCCTTACAGCCAGAGGCCAGTTCAGGGCAACATCTAGCACATAAAACCTGAGTGTCTTGTTGGTCTGACACAGGAGCCCTGTGATGCCATCCCCCTCCTGAGGCTTAAGGGGAACTCTTTGCACATCTGGCTCCTCTTTGGCTTGTGATTGGTTAAGTTGAGGTTCTACTTTTCTGCAGCAGGCACTGTATTGAATGAAGGGGCTGTAGCTGTTCAGAAAATTGCTACAGCCCACTGAGGTCACAGTTTTAACTGACACGGAGCATGGTAGGTGGTGAAGGCAGCAGTGTCTGAGATAAGCCTGAAACACGTCTCCTCCCTGAGTCATGGAGGGGAACGAGCAGTGGGCAAAGGAGGTGTTGAGGCTCGGCCGTGACAAGCTGAGGCACACCTCACAAACACTTGTACTTGACTCTGGAAGGAGAACTGACTGGCAGCACAGTGAGTGGGAGGTGAAACTTTTGTCCCAGCGGGAGTGATTTCTGCTGTCACAGGAATGATAACGCACAGCAATGTCTGCAACCTAAAAGACAAAAAGTAGAAAAAAAAAATCATTTAGTTAGTGTAGAGCTTTAACAGAAGTACAAAATGAAACAAGCAAGATAAGAATATATACATAAAGATGAAGATATTATAGCGCACACTAATAAAAATACAAAATGGAAAACTAAAGACCTAATAAAAGATACACTGTCCAATAGCAGGCTGGGAAACTGTAAGCATTAAAATGCCTGATTTTTAAAGAACGGACTTAAGCGTAGACACCAAAGCAGGATCCTTTGGTGAGAGATTTCAAAGCCAGGGAGCTTTCCCAGCAAAGGTAACAGGTTAGTACACGACCTCTAGCTCAGTTAAAGCAGCATCAGCCACTTGGATGTTTGCTAGATTCAATTTTGTCTTGAATGCAATCAATGAAATATGGAGATTAATTCTCAAATGCCAGTGAGGGAATCGCAAAATATAAATGCAGTCATGCTTTCTTGAAATTATGAAGATCATTGCTGCTGCATGAACAGTAAATGAAGAAAGTAAATCAATGTATCTATTTTTTTAGATTATAATTATGCTTAACACGTTTCTCAGCTCGGGGTTTAGATCAGAGGTTGAAGTGGAAAAGGACTTTGATATTTCTTGAACAGGGAACTGAGAAACTAACAATCCTACATTAGAGGTAAAGGGGGAGGACAAACTGAATAACATCATCTTTCATTAATTTTAATTATTTAGTGGAGAAGAGTGAATAACAGTGACTGTTATTGCTGGGTTATATTAATATAAGTGGGTGTCATCAGCATAAAGACAATATTACAGATGAAGTAGTATTTGAAAAAAACATTTCTCTGATTCATGCTTCATGTGACCTCTCTCCTACAATCACTGCTCACCTGCTGTAGGATGGGACTGGGCTTTGACCCCAGTGGGTTGTGTGGCAGGAACAGCAGCAGTGCAGGGCCTTTACTCAGCTCCTGTTCCAGCAGGCGAGACTTTGTCCCTGGGGGCTGAAGCCACCGGAGGACGGTCTCCTGGTGTTCAAACACCCAGTTACAGATGGACTCTGATGTGAAATTACGTTCCTTTCTCGGAAAAATCTGAGGAAAGGAAAAAAAAAAAGCACAATGCAAGAGCAGTGGCTAAGTATACATCCATGATTAAAATCTGTTTCTAGTTTTTAACACAGTTGACTCCACTCACCAAAGAGGAGTTAAATCTTCTGTGGAGGTAAACTGATTCATCTTCTCTTAAAGGGATGGCCTCTGCCACCTGCCTGTTGGTCACAATCCCGAAACGTACAACACCGCGGAAATCTGCATCATTAAAAACAGAGAGACTGAAGATTAAAGACTAAAGAATACTTTCTGTCCTTTAATGCAGTACATTTGATAGGGTGATCAGCAAACATATAACCTTACCTACTGCATATATCGTATTTTCCACACTATAAGGTGCATCAGTTTATAAGGCGCACCTTCAGTGAATGGCCTATTTTAAAACTGTTTTCGTATATAGGGCGCACTGCATTATAAGGCGCACAGAATAGAAACTACTGTAGTGGCTGGGGTTGTGTTATCATCCATCTAGATGAAGCTGTCAGATAAGTCAGTCAGTCAAACTTTATTAATATAATACAATCCAAAGTTCTGACGACTCCGTTCACTCCCAAAACAAGTTAGTGCATTCACAATACGGTACCGTACGTACCGGTAGCTCTTACCCGTATTTGGACCGCCTTCGTTGAAAACAATGTATTTCCAACTCCATTTGTCACAGTTCAAAGCTACATGAACAGCTGTTTTATTTTTTTCTCCGAGGTAACGTCAGTGACGTAGTTTTATCTTTTACCAACAGCAAGGTACAACAGGGAGTGACACTTTTTATCACGTAGTTAGTGCATCACAAACGTGGAGGGAACTTTTCCCTGATTCAGTAAACACGTAACAGTCTGATACCGCTACGGTAAATCAAACGTTAGTGCAATCACAATATACGCCCCCTGACTACAGTAGCCATAATTAACCAATATTGATCCATATATAAGGCGCATCGGATTATAAGGCGCACTGTCGGTTTTTGAGAAAATGAAAGGCTTTTAGGTAGAGCTTATAGTGCGGAAAATACGGTACAGTCTGAGCTCCAAACAAACTGCAGTGGCTCCAACTGACTTCAATTTAAAAATTGTCAACTTTTCTCATAAGAGTTGATACTTTTCTTCAAGAGTCCTCAATTCATTCTGATGTCTTACTTCCTGGTGGTCCATCTGGAAATAATTAATTTATTGGGTAGATATTAGGCCTCAAATAGAGGTATATTTCAGGGCATGGCTAGCTTGATTGACAGGCTCATAGACTTGTTGCTCCCCAGCTCTGCCCTTGTATCCAGATATGGTTACTTCTGGGTCCACAGGTGGTGGCGACTAAAAGCCACTGTGACTACCTCCATCTTTACAGTCTGTGCTTGTCACCATGTTTTCTATCTGGTGAAAAATCACACATCCTTCACTTTATATAGTTTGTAATTCTCCACATACACACAGGACGTGAACAATGTTGTCTTACAGCCTGTTGTCTCTGCATATCAAACCTTAATATCACATTAATATGCGACATTTATAGGAACCCCAAATCAAAGTGATGATATTTACCCCACCCACACTGCTGATTTCCATAATGGAAGTCAAAGCCAGTAGTTGATTGGTGACATTAAATAGGGAACATGCAAATACAGTTTACACAGGAAGAAAGGAACTGTGAAATCATGATGGCTAATGATGCTGCTTGTATCTGAATGCCTCATTATCATGAGTTTGCATGAATTCAGTACTTGAATGCCTCCATATCTCCCTCCAGTGCTCCTCTCTCTCTCTCTCTCTCTCTCTCTCTCTATCTGCCTCTGTCTATGCCCCCTCACTCTCTCTCACATCTATCACATCTTCTCTCCACACTACCCCCATCTTCACATTTTCTCACTGTCCCTCTCTAATCTGTAAAACTGCACATTTGGCTCGGTGCAGAGAGTGATGAGAGGAAATGTCACATTCCAGTGCAAGCAGCGGACCGTCGCACTGGAATGTCAATTGGTCGACTGGTGTCAGGGCGGAGGGACGGCGACGGGGGGAGATGGAGGGATGAATGGGCGGAGGAGTGGAGGATGACAGGAGCAGCCCCGTTCCATTGTGTGTTTTTTAAAGACATGGCGTTTTTTGATGATTATTCTAATCCCACCAAGGACCTCTCAGCCTGAACCGGGCGCCTTATCTGCTCTCCGCAGTCATTCTCTCATTAAAACACAATCACAGGCCACCAACTCTAATAAACCTTCAACTTCTTCTTTGAAAAGGGGGGAGGGGGGCGGTGGGGAGGAGAGGGGGTGAAAATACAGATTACAGTAGGTCTGTCTGCCAGTCCTTCAGAACGTGACATAGGGAACAGGAATCCTGCTTCTAATCACTTCTTCACACTTTTTTTTTTTTTTAAATCATTGGATTTGGTGATTTATTTTTTTCTAAATCCATGATGAAAAAGGTCACCGTTTAATAAAGGCTACAGGGATTATAAAGTGCCTCGTGGGATTTGGCCTGCATGTACCTTGATTGTTTTTGGTTGCCTCAGAGACTTGAAACACACTTCTGAAGTCGCTGCTCTTCGGGCAACTTGTCCAAAGTTAACATCAAGCCAAACACTTGCAGGCATTGATGCTGCAGCCTGCAATCCTTTTTGACTACCATATCCCACCCTCTCTCTCTCTCTCTGTGACACACACACACACACACACACACACACACACACATAAACACACTCTCCAGACAGGGTTTTAAACCCTCTTTAATCATCAGCTCAAGTGAATATATCAACCCCTGCAGCTTGGCTTAAATTCAAACATGATGCAGTGAAGTGGGCCAGTTTGTCGCCTGCCTAACAACATTTCAGTGTATATTATGTGTGTTTGTGTGTGTACTCGATGATAAAGCAAATTTACTGTCATTGTGAATCTCTTACACATCTACATTTGCTCTCATCACAGTTTCCCAAGCAGTTTAGTGAGTAGCAGGGCAATAAGGGCTGAACATATGTTACATCCTGTTTGTAGCTATAGCTGTTGTGCAGTCGGGTAGAAGTTGAAAGTTGCTCTATTGCACTTAAAAAATTGCAGCACAGTAAATGTACATAGCTCCTTTACCCCGGTGCATCCACAGTAGATATTTATATTAACCTGTGACCAAAACACTGACATCTTACAGTTGAAAATGGTATATGCACAGACTGTATATAGAAATGGATGAAGTGAACCGGGTCTAAAGCCAACATAAGATAGCAGAAAATGGGAATACTCTTGATGGCCACTAGGTTTTAATCATGAAATACTTAGTCAGTATATTATTTGTACCGTATTTTCCGGACTATTGAGCGCACCTGTCTATAAGCCGCTATTGAATTTATTCGAACAGTTTTATGTGGTCCACCCTGACCAGGTCTGATGTGATGATGCTAAATGTATCGGCGAGCTTGCTAGCTTGTAAAAAGCCAACGAGCTTCGTGCCACCGATACATGAGAAACACTGGTGTTTAAGTTCAAAGCGTCGGAAAAAAGTAGCAGCTTATAGTCTGGAAAATACGGTATTTCTGGTCATCCACCTGAAAATCATGTCAACATTAAGTAGATATTAGGCTTCAAAAAGAGGAGGATTTAGGGGGTGTGGTTAGTTTGACTGACAGGTCTTGTCTCCAGTGATTTACAGGTGGTTTGGAGGCTCATTCACTGGTGAACTGGTGTCTCACACACACCGGACAGTGTCCTCGTGTTCAGGGGTCAGACCCGCCTCCTCCCTCCATCCTTGATATCCAAGTGTAGTCGCTTCTGGCTCCAAAAAAACCAACATGGCAACATTCAAATGCTGATCTACTGGCTTTAAAATGCAAGTCCCGTCCATCCACATTCGAGACCATCAGCTGATGTATCGATGCAGCTGTAGGACAAACATTTTTCGGCACTTCAGATGTTTGCATTCATCACCATCAGGGAGGTGTCTGATCGATCCATCCCAAAATTATTCTGCAGCATGATGATAACAACCTCTAATATGCAGCCATTTTTAAATAAGTCCTGTAACAAACTGCAGCACGTCTGACCCCCACAGAGAGCTGGTCAGTCTATGAAGAGAAGTTGAACTTGGAGCAACCTAACTGCCAAGTACAGGGAAAAAAAGTAAAGTAACCTTCATAATGCCAAAGGATAATTACACCAAATTTTGTTTTGATTTAGATGTTTTCCTGTTTAGTGCCTTTGTAGTAAGCAAACTGATAAATAAAGATTTTTCATTGCATTGTTTTGGGCTTTTTTACGCCTGAAACTTTTGTTCAGTACTTTATGTGCAGCATTATAATTAAAACTTTGTCTGGATGGGATCCCAAGAAAAAATGTGGCACATCAAAGACGGAGAAAGTTTTGCTCAGAGAAGCATCTCCTTGTAAAGCACTTCTGCTGGCTAAGTAACGACATGGTAAACAAAGCTATTGTCTCCCACTAGTGATGATTATGCAAATGTAAATAATGATTCTGCATCAGTGCTGGGGAAGAAAAAAAACAAAAAAAAAAGATGTTGTGTCTGCACTGATCACTGCGAAAGGGGAGCGCCGACATGGTAGATATTAGTAAAACATCTGGAGTTTGGACAACGTCTGCTTCTCTAACAGCTTAAGTGGACATGACTCATGCTGGATCTCTGCAGTGCATCGGCTTTTCCTTCCTTCTGACTACTGCAGCTTTCTCTGTACTTCCTCCTGGAATCAAACTCTTTCAATCTCCAATCAAATCTGACTGAAAAATTCAAATCAATTAAAACTGTGTGCATCCTCCTGCTGGATTTAGACAGAGTAAAACCACCTCAAGAAATCAATGTGGAGGAAATCGAAAAGTCGTGCAGCACCGTCCCTCGTGCCACAGCCCCTGCTTGCATGTCGGGAGATTCGGCACCGTGCCCCTTTGCGTCCGGACACAGCTTAGAGATGTAAGGAGAGGAATTTATGGAAATAATATGCATTAAAAAAGATGAGAGAGGAGCCAAAGTCAGAGCAGGCAGCTGTCATTGGTAGTGATTCAGAGGTCTATGAGGCCTCTCACTTTGTTCCTAAATTATTCATGCAATCTGTCAATGCTGCTGTCTAGGCAGACTCCTCTCCCCATGTGTTCAATGATGACAGAAATCCTGCACTACGTTCACTGCTATCGTCTACAAATCCCTCACCGAAGACGCACACCGCACTCACAAAGCTTCCAGCACATGCTTTTGTGAGTGGTGAGAGTGCACGTGTGTAGAAGTTAATGCATGCTCAGTAAAGATATATATATATGTCTTACACATGTGCTCGAATGTCTCCCCTTGTGATTTTCCAATAACGAGAATCATTTTTCATCTCAGTGCTTTGTGAGTGTCGCCTTATGTCTGTGTAAGTGTTCCCTTATGCAAAACAGACAGAAAACACACAGCGGCGTATGAATATTCAGACACAAATGCGCACTTGGACGCACACGCCCGATGCTCACATCCACGCAGCCGTACGCGCGAAGAAAGAGCTTCCCCGCTCTGTCTCAGTGAGAAGTGGCTTTGCAGCAGTGGCACGTCTCTTTGTGGGAGACTATAAAAGACACATTCTTCAGAATCTGGAAATAGTGTGTTGTCAGGCTTCTCGCTCATATATTCTCCCAATATTCCCTCCGCCAAACTCGTACCATCAAAAACTAAGGTGTTAGTAAGAGCTCCCTGCAGTGAATACTCACACTGAGCACACGAGGGTCACCTGTCACGATGCATACAGTGAGTGAAGTGTACACAGCGCTTTAACTTTGTGCATGCTGCTTCCTATGTGGGACCACACTGAGGCTGATGTGACTGTGTGTCATGGTGGTCCAGGTCACTGTCACTCAGTATTAGGATGGATCATGTCTTAGCTATCAGGGACGACTTTTCAGACTTGAATTTTTTAAAGTCCACCTTAAATGAAAAAACATCTTTTTAATCCTTTTAGATCACATCGCTGCTCCTATAGTTCACTTACTGGATGATTTTTATATCAAAGTTCAATTGCATTTACTTCCTTGCTCAAAGCAATTTCAACCAATAGCAGCACAGTTCAGATTTCCACCAGGGCACATTGACAGAGAGTAGTAGCAGCTGTAATAGCAATCAGTAGTTTGTATCATTGATCTGGTGATTTTATCCAGCTGACAATAATGTACTGAGTTTCACTGGTCCTATCAATAATGGTTTTGCCAGAAATATGTCAAAATATGGACGTTAGATACACTTTAACCTCTTACAGCCCATGTATTGAATAATACAGATGATCAGAGACAGGCTTTCTTATCATTTGTTACACTTGTGTGATTTCTTTGTGTGCTTTAAAGTGTAATGAATTACAGCCCCTACTTAAAGGCAGGTGAATGCGTGGACTAGGGTTAGGGTTTTGGTTAGAGAGGACCTAGAGACTTGAAACCAAGTCCTACCCCCCCATTTTCAGGCACGTGCTTCGCGTGGGTACCACTCCCAAGTCCAAGGGAAGTTCGGTTCTGGAGCTAAACTTGGCCCAATGTCTAAAACAGGGGGTATCTCAGGAATGGAAGGTTGCAGGTACACGGGAGAGAGGCTGGCATCCTCAGTGTGGTCGAATTAGGCCCGATGGATCCTGTTTCCAAGCTGGTCCAAGTCGGACCACCTTTCCTTCCCGAGCTATTGGACGGGAAAGGTGGTCCCTTGTGCACAAGGCCAATGGAGAGAAAATGTTGCCAAGTGCACTACTGCTGTCATGAAGTGGCGACTTCACCACACATGAGTAACACCCAATAGCAGTACTCCTCTACGTAACCACGACTTCCACCATCAACAATCAATGAGCTGATTGTTTGAGTGATCAATCAATGATCATGTGCTGCTGCTTTTTCGCTTTTGCAGAAGTCCCAGGAACAGAGAAAAACTCTTCTTGTTCCTGATTTCATCCTGGTAGAGAGTTCAAGGTGTGTCATGAAGTTTTGAATGGCCACAGACCACAACCAGAAGCTCCTCCTCTGTTGCGTCTCTTCCGATCTTCACAAATCCCTGAAGCTTTTCATGTAATTGGCCCCTTGTTTCTGGTATTTCTCTATAGCTGAAATTTCAAAATAAGAGCTCAGGGCTTAAATACTATTTCAGGTGGAGCCATTTTTATTTATCTATTTTTATTTCTTTATTGCATCCCTTTCCCTTTTTGCTTATTTAACCCAGAAGAACCCAGACCGATTTCTCAGTAAAGGAAAGGATATGATGGATATAAAACTATGACTAAAAAAAAAAAGACTTAATAGACCACAATAAAATCTGTAACGTTTCTAAAATGTTACACAAATTCACATATTGTCAGCACAGACAAGGACGTTTAGTAAACTTCACTTAAAGGCTTCATGAAATATGGAAGTTGACAGAACGGTTGAAGGGCTTGAAACACCTGTGTCACTGCGGGTTATTACGGTTTAAGAAACAGAAATACTGTTTGTTTGTGTGTTTCTTCCTAAATGCCGATGTCAAGTGTTTTGTGCGGCAGCCTCAGGGGAAGACACACACACACACACACACACACTCAGACGCACAGGCACACACACCAACGCTAAGACATATCCAGGTGTAGAGACAGCCTAATATATTTGAAAGCACACACACACTTTAAATATTATCCCTGAATACACAGGACGTCTGGGCCTGACAGTGATCTAATAAAGAAACGCCCAGTGAGCAGATTATCAATGAAACGGTAACCACGGCTGACCGCTTCGCCTCCATGACAACCAAAACATCAAAAGCGGAGAAAGTCCCCGTGCAGCCGTGATGCTGCATATCAGAGCAATTAGTCTTCATTGGGCCCACGATGGTGCCAAAAACTCCATATTGAAACAATATTTCTTTCTCTTATTTATTTCAAATCTGGATTTTCACTTCTCTCTGGTGTTGCACATTACTTCTTTGTTACTGTATTGATAAGACCTGAAGGATCCGCTGTAAATATCACCCCACAGACTGACAGCTTTGCCTCCTGCTGTTTCTGCCTTATCTGCCAGACACATCTTTGCTTTGCAACCAACTTGAATCGCACGTTTACTAGAGGTGAGGAACCTTTTTCCTGTGACAACTTGCCACTGGTGAAATTATGACCGCTAGGGGATGAGATCAAACAGAGAGATATATCACCGTATTTACTGAAATGTGCACATTTGTCAAATCAAAGTACCCTCTGAATCACTCTGTCATCTTATCTCGCCGAATCCCTTCTTCCCTCTTCTTCTCACTTTTCTCCAGATACTTATTTCCTTCTTTCATCATCTTTATCGTGATCATTATCCCCTCCATCTTCTTGGAACTTGTTGCAGATACGATCTTTCACACTGTTTTTCATTATTCAGATGGTCGTTATTCAAAAGTTATCTCCCCCATATGTCTTCTGACTTGCTGTCGTTCCTTCTTTGAGCAGAGATATCTGTCTTCTGCCTCCTCCAAGCTTTGTGACCCTGGTCAAACTCGTGCTTTGCTTTGGATTGCCAGAGGAGCCAGAAGCTTTTGTTACTTCTTCCTCTGCAGAATTCAAAGTTCTTTTGAAGATGACATGGCTGGAAAATGTGCAAGTACTCAGTGTGGCTTGTGGTCTGCTGGTTTAAACACTTTTTATCTACTGAAGCGTTATTTGACTGGCTCCACTGAGGCCAGCAGAGCCATCTGTGGACTCAACATTCATATAAAGTTAATATGGCTCACTCACTGGCAAACAGTTCACACATCTAGTGATCTTTAGCAAGTTGTGTTTCTGGTGACCTGATGAATATTGGTCCATTATTCACTCTTCTTTTGGCTCTGTTTGGGTCTCCACCACCTCCTAAGCAATAAAAATGTGGTTGTTAAGTTGATAAAAGTTCTGCTGTGTTTATGAGGGAGTCATGACTGCCGTTTGGTGCTGGGCATCCAGTCAGTTTTGAGACCAAATCAAAACAGCTAAGTTGCGAGCTGCAAGAGCAGACACAAAGCAAAAAAGATGCTAAAAAGCCAAACTTAGCAGAGGGAATCTGCTGGTTTATCTGGTGATAAATATGCAGCTTCAACCTCGGCCTCATCAGATGAGATTTCACAGAGTGTATATTCTGTATCATGCTGTGCCAGCTCATTATTGATTCTATATGATGTCTACAAGGAGTAAAATATTCAGTGCAGCATCCAAAGAGGTCATCTTCTTGCCTGTGTTGGTTTAAGATAAGATAAGATAAGATAAGATTTACTACATTGATTCCACATAGGGGAAATTCTCAGCATCCATCCAAACATTATGGAAAAACTTCTGAACACATCTTAATTAACTTTTTTTTTTGATTAATAGGGTATTAACCAATGAACACATGATTACATTTTGAGAAAGATCAGAGGAAGGGATCCTGTCAAAAAAAAAACAGAAGAAAAAAGTTATAATAGCCAAATATTTTTGTAACATGAGGGTTTGTGGGTGATGCCTGTGCAGCTATTTATAAACTGAGAGAGCAGGACAGGAGACAAATCACTTGGTAAGCACTGCTTTACTGTTTCCCAGCTTTACAACAACTACACTTCCTGATCACATGTCACTGAACTAACCAATCAGGAGCTAGCAGGACTCGAGCTACAGGTGAAAAGATTTTTAGCAAGTTAGCTCAAAACATATCAGTGGTCACCAACCGTTTTTGCACCACGGAGCGGTTTGATGTCGGCATTATTTTCACGGACCGGCCTTCAAGGTGTGGCAGATAAATACAGCAAAAATAAAATAACACGACCGGAAAAAAAAAACAAAAACAAAAGCCTCCCCTTTGCGAAGACGCTCTTAAAAGACGTTTGGTTTCTTTTACTCATTTTCGCTAGCTTGCGGACTTATTTGTTTGGCTAACGTATCTGATCACGTGACCGAGACGAACCGGATGAAGGTTAAGTCGGAGAGAATCCGGTCGTTTTTCAAAATAAAACGTCTTTCAGACTATAACGATCAATACAACGGAATTTATGTAAATCATTAATTCTTTCTGTGGCCCGGTAACAAATGCCCCGGTACCGGTCCGTAAATATATTTCTGAACCTTATTATTTAAACTGTGTTCAGTCTTTAGCATCACTACAGCTGGATTATGCCTTGGTGGAGGGTGAGTTGCGTTTTTTTAACTACACATGAAGAGGAAGTATTGTAGATTTCTTGTGGATTTTTCTCATACCTTGAATTCTGCCTGGCATTTTTCTGATGTTTTGGGATCCCATCCAGAATACAAAGTAAGGCCATGTGGGTCTAAACAGTGTTTGGCTGAGTTTCTATATCTGAGGGTTGTACAGTTTAAGGTGTTTTTAAGACCTACAGGGTAGAAACAGCAGAGACACAGGACAGGTGACCTAGGTTGTGTAAATCTTCATCTGGCTTGAACTAAAATGACCTTGGACACTTCAAAACATCATTACAGATCCACACACACCCACATCACCTCTGAGAACGACCTCCCATCATTACATTTGGCTCTTTTTGCACAACATGCCATGCACACAGACTGCTTCACAACACCGTGAGGACCATATAAAGCAGTCCCACAGCCAGGTGTGTGTCTCCACAGGCGGTAACTCTGCGAATCACTGAGCCAGTTGCATGACATCATGTCTCCCGCTGCGCCTCCCTGCTTCCTGTTTCTCCTGTCCTTCATCTGCCAGCAGGTGATCCTGATCCGCTTCATTTGTTTCTGTATTTTTTTTTTTCTCTGCAAGGAATCACCAGAATATAAAGAACAGCCATGTTGTTTTTTTGTTTTGTTTTTTTTACTTTCTAACCCACTCAATCTGTGTCAGCATTACCTTAGAGACATTTCGCGGGGGCCGAGGGATAACTAATCTATCTTTTTTTGACACGTTAAACCGTCAGTCATCCACCACAGAAGGTCAGATTCTTTTGTTTCCCTCACAAATCACAAGTTAAAGGCTTGAATCATCAAGTGTCTTCTTTTAGTGGGGGAAAGAAAAGACTTTCAGAGGAAGAAACAAAAGAGTTTTGTTGCTTAATCCTGCGACACAATGCTCCTCGCTGGGCTGGGTCTCTTTGTCTTTTTGGGGTTTTTATTTTTTTTCCTAATAAATCTCTTGTGTTTCTTTATATCAAAGTTTTCCTGATGTGTCCCCGTGGTGCTGACGGAGGCAGGTGGCCAATGTGTTTACCTTGGCTCTCAGAGGTGGTGACACACAAGAGCGTACTCATGGGTTTATCGTCGTGTTGACACTCAAGGGGATTATACAAAGACAGAAACAAGCGAGGTTTATCAGACCCGCAAGAGAGCACACACACATGCTGACACACACACACACCCGGAAAAAACTCTAATCTCTTGAAAAAGAGGGGGCATTGAGCACTGCAGAGCACACACACACACACACACACCAAGATTTGGCAACTTGAGCTCTTTCCCACTATCTTCCTCTCCCTTTCACTCTGCTTCAATTCACCACACTTATATCAGCTGGAATTAGCTCCCCGCCTGTTGTCTTTCATGCTGTGTAAGGTAAACAAAATGCATTTTACTTCAAAGACAAAAGTTTTTCCTCTATTTTGTAATTGATAACCCTGCTCTTGACATTGAGATGTTTTTTTTTTTTTCCCCAGGCTGATGGGGTTTTGTTGCTATGACAACAGAGCTGCATCCCTCCATCCTTCCATCCATCCATCCATCCATCCTCCTGTGGCTCTTTTGCTGTTGTTCTACATTGCACAGGCTATTTTAGTAGAAAGCCCCGGTGAGTTGTTCCATAATTATGGAGGATAATTATTAAGGATTCACACACACACATACACACACACTAGCTTGTATTAATATGCTTTTTAGCAATCATCTTAACTCCACTTCTCTCCACTGTGTTGCACCTTGACCCCTCAACCTAAACATAAATTACAAACTTTTTATCCCAAACCTAAATTCTGTCTAAACTACATGGAGGATTTCCTTCATCGCTCTATCCCTGTGAGGAAATTTGGTCGTCTTAATAGCACAACACACACACACACACACTAACACACAGTCACACACACAGAGCCACAGCCGGTTCCCCCCTTTGCGATAACTCCTACAAAACGCCTGTCATCCTTACTCAGTCATACACAAGCAGGGAGTCAGTGCAAGCCGATGGATCAATTTAGTACAGAAAAGCTGTGGCATTCTTCAAATGTAATGGGCTTTGATGTAGACGCTGAGCTGCATTACAGAACCCTGGTGAAGCCAGTGAAACCTCTTTTTATCTGCCTGCTTCCTATGCAGAGGACGTTGGCAAGAAATATACCTCTCTTCTGCTACACTGTTTTTTTTTTTTTTGTTGTTGTTCAAAGAGATGTGTGGTTTATGACCACCTCTGCACTCATGCATCCTCTTTTACTTTCACCTATTTATTTATTAGTTTGTTTATTTATTGCTTCTTCGCTGCCAGTCAGAATCTTATTTATGACCATATTTTGCGGCATTAACATACAGCCTGAATACAGTGGGAAAAACACTCTTATGAAATTTCTCCTTGTTCCTAAATTGTGATGCTGGTGGTGTTGTTATCCTTCCATGGCTACAGACTGCCCCCTGGTGGAGCACATGTTTACAGCAAGTGGTAACAGTTTGTATTAAAAAAAGAGTTTTCTTTTTAATGTGAGGATCAAAGCTTGCAGTAGTTTCCTGATAGATTAAGATGTATTACTTGTTTCAATCTTAATAATTACACATCAAAAAGACTTTTTTTTTTTTAACAGCCTATCACAAAAGCTACGTATAATCACCCATGGCATTTTCTTTATTGATATGTCGAGGAAGTTAATCTAAAAATATCATCCATTTGGGCATTCATTGGGCTTACCCATTCTATCTATTCTAATTTTAATTTCCCTCCACAAGCGCAAAACCACCGGTTTCTTTCACTCTACTGCAGCTGCAGCACTTCACAGTTCTCTCAGTAATTATAACTGTTTCCCTGCCAAAGTGTCTTGTTATCAGTATGTGAGGCATGTTTCACTGCCATCACCCCTCCTGTGTCCCTGCTTCTGTCGTGCTGTAAAAGGGAATACATCCTGCCACTTTAATTTGGCGTGTAATGTCATCACCAAAAAAATAAAAAATAAAAAAAAATTGGTATTTTAATCACTTAAGACCCAAAAAAGCAAATAAAGATCACACAGAGTTTGCTTTGAAAATCTTTATTTATAAGTACATTTAAAAAGTCATCCAGGGGGCAAGCAAATAAACAGCAATCAGATCAGGATTATGTAAAAGTTCTTGGCTTTAATGGTGGAGGAACAAATGCAAATGCTTCACTTTCAGTGGTTTTCAACTGAAGCTGGTGGGGAGGGGTTTGAACTCTGTGCAGAGAGTAACAGACGTGATGTTTGTTCAGTCAGACCACAGACCACTGACCATCAGACCACAGTGGTCCAACATTTCCTGCAAATAAAAAAAAAAAAAGCTCGAGCACATCACAGGAACACGTCACCATGGTGCTTTTCACAGCCTTTTCCCAAGTAGACAAGTGTGCAGCTCGTTCTCAGGGGAGTCGTTGCCAAGAACGGGTCACTTGTTATGCTTCATGTTCAGTGTTGGGAGACAATGTGGATTTGGTGCAAATTGTTTAAACTGTGTTGGGTGGGGGGCTAATAATGCTGCAGCTACTCCTAATGCATGTCTGTTTAGGAGTGAAGTTTGGCTTATTGATGGACTACAAATAAATATAACAGTTGGATTAAAAATAAAAGGAGTGATTTTTTTTTTTTTTTCAAATAGATTTTATTGTAAATCACACACTGGTGCAGGAATTACATTCTGTATTAACCCACGTAAACTAACATGAAACTGACTGCCGTGATTGACACATCACCATTTTATTCAAAGAAAGGCGGCATCTGAAGAAATAAAACTGACAACAGGAAAAAAAAAAACAACAGAAATATGCACAACGTGTAAAAGAGAGAAAACATGATGGCAGCTGAGCATCAGGAAACAAACCACTCAAAATGATTTCACTGTGCAAACAAACAGGGGGCGGGGTTTTCAGGGTTGTGGAAATCACCTCAGTGGACATCATAGGCTGTATATAGAACTGGACAAAGCAAATAGGCCTCAAAAATAAGGCCAATGCAGAAGCACAGAAAGGTGTAATACCCCCAGCGGCCACTAGATGCTGGCTCCAAAAATCTGATGTCATTAGCTAAATATATCTGATGGTCGATTTGAAAAATAAAAAAATTATATAAATTGACGTAGGATAACACGAATATTTAGGGGTGTGGTTAGTTTGATCGACAGGTGTGGTTTCCAATCAGACAGGATCTCATTGGACAGTGATTCAAATGTCAGTCCCGCCTTCTCTCGTCTTCCTTCATATCTAAATATGGTCACTTCTGGCTCCAAACAACTCCTAGCTTCAAAAGATGAGCTTTGTCCCGTCCACATACAGTCCATGGTGGACATGCACTTGTTGTGTTCATGTATTGCTGTCATGTGATGCTGATGATGGTTGAAAAAGAAAAAAAAAATAAAAATCCCTTTTTGATTTGAGTTAGCTTTAATCATGTGCGGTGGTGGCGGTAAACTGACCTTCTTGTTACGTTTCATTTTTCAGTGAAATCAAACACGCTGTGATAACTGCCACTTTTTTACCAAACCTCATTTCTCATTTGAAGCCATCTCATTCTCCAGATGGCTCCAACTGAAAAACCTTTCAAATAAAGTGCTGCCAGGACAGAGTTCAGCGCTGAGCCTGTTCAATCAAGTCACCAACGCTGCCCTGGAGTCCACCAGTCTTTGTCATACGATCTGACATACAGTTGTGCTCGTAAGTTTACAGACCCTGGCAGAATTTGCGATTTTTTTGGCCATTTTGATCAGGATCATTTGGGTACTTTCTGTTGTCATTGTGATTCGAAAAGAGTACGCAGTTGTTTGACCAAAAATGGCTTCATCCAACCACTAACCATGAGTGAAAAAATGGCCAAAAAAAATTGCAAATTCTGCCAAGGTCTGTAAACTTATGAGCACAACTGCAAGTCTTGTGATTCCCCCTTTTATTTAAACATGTATCTCCATCATCAAACTAGCTTACAAACTGTTTCTATATTGGCGCATTTACACTGGTACCTACTCACTTCGCTTCGCCTCGGATCACTCGGGATCGGCCCCCTCGGTTTCATTTACATTGGCGAGGATAGTCCCTCCTCTGTGTAGCTGGTCGTCATCTTTTATGCGATTCTTTTGTTTCTGACCCCGCCGTCCAGCTCTCACTGAATTTTCTCTTGGTGACTATTGACAGAAAGGTTTGCACCTCGTCCTGAGTCCATGGGGCAGGATTTCTAACAGATGCCATTTCTCTTCTTCTTGTTATTTCAAACACGTCTGCACGGTTTGCCGAAGATTTAAAAATGGCGTGTTTGCGGTGACAGAATACGTGATGACGCAACACAGTGACGATTCCGACCAATAAGATTTTAGTACCTGCTCCGACCTGACGGGGTACTTTTTTTAGAACCGCAGTAGAGGAGGTACAAAAAGTTGTACCAGGTACCAAGTTCCAGGTACTTTTTCGCCAGTGTAAATGCGCCAAAACCAAAGCAAAGCGAGTAGGTACCAGTGTAAACGCGCCATAATAAGTGTGTTTACAGGATTCATTCCTGCTGGTTTATGTGATATGTTGGCCATGAAAAAAGGCATGAGGGTCGAGGCTGAGCTCCCATTCATGTAGACAAACAGACACAGCGACAACTCCACTAACTAATTTTGTAAAGCATATAACATGAGAAATATCTATGGCACATTTATTGAAGTAAAAAAACAAACAAACAAAACCCAGTTAAGCCCGTAGCTGTTAGTTATTAACTAGACATCACTCTGCAGCTTCAACATTCCATGGAATGTAGCTTCAGATCATGTGGGCTGTGGAAACTCTAAGACTTGCAGGGCCCAGGCACTCGAAGGCACCGTGGCAGGTGGTGGGCGGGGCCAGACAGACGTGGAGATGGGAGGAAGCAGGGGGTGGGGCAGAGGTAGGTGAAGCCCCACAGGGTGAGTCCTCGTCAGACCATAACCCAAAGTGTCACAGCCCAACTATGAACAAGAGATGGCAGCTGTCATCAGTGCTGACAACACGCCACATCCAACTGAAGAAATAGAGCTGGTGAAGATGGCGACAATGACATGTTATTTACAGCTGATGGTCATACGTACTGTATTTCTACTACCGTAACCACAACCCCCTGACCGACCCCCGTCTTCTCATCGTCCTTTTTCCACTGGATGATGACAAACAGCATCCAGAAGCTTTTATCCTTTAAAAAGAGATTCTCCAATCGCTGCCATGTGAGACTATAAATTCTTATTGCAATGTTTACTATCACTAAATAGGGATTTTTTTTTTAAAGATTACTCAATAGTATAAAATGAGATATAATCAAAGGCTGCCGAGGCCGATAGATTGCAACTAAACTGCGAGCATCAGAAGTCCTGTAGCGAAGGACAAAACGATCAACTTTAACCCTCTGAGGTGCATAGTCCTGAAAAAAAATCTCTGCAAATTACGTGTGCTGTTTATGTTTAATCTCACTCCAAACTGAGCTATGTTAATGCAAAGTGTTTGATTTGAAGAGGCAACACATGGCAGTACAGTTTCCTGCACTAGCTTGGCCGATGCTACTGCATGATTGTAAAGTCTGGGGAGAAAAAATAAAAAACAGTGACACCCAGTGTCTGTTTTTAGCAATTTTATCTGAACTGAATGAACTGATTTAGTTTATCCACAAATAATAATAATAACAACTAATCACTAATTACTTTTGATGACCCTAAAATAATCTTTGGTCAACCCTGCAGCTCGTACTGGTGCAGCCAGTCCAATGTCTGCTCACAAACTATTCTGGTGTGAGAAATATAGCATATGCAAACTCAAACAGCAAAAGCCAGACTCTGCACAACTGTCCTAAAACCACTGGCCCTCTGCTGTCGACCACATGATTCGGCCTCGAGCTTTGACTTTAAGACAATCCCTCCATGATGCTGAGTAATCCCAAAAACTCTGTGTTGCAAGTGCATTCACTGCTTTTCACTCCATTTGTCTGTGTGTGCGTAATATCAGACTGTGGGCGAGGTGTGGCCATGATACCACTGTGCTGTGTGTTTTAGCTCTGAGAGAAGTACTCGAGGACGAGGCGGAGGTGTCCCAGCCGGTCTTTGAGCGAGTTCAGGGACAGGACAGTGGTTTGATAGGCAGGGTCCAGCTGGAGGACAGACAGCAGCCACCAGCACCAGGCCGGACCATTGCTCGATGCCTGGGAGGAGGAAAAAGGAAAGTTAGTTAGTTGGTCGTCATGAAAATAAATTAAATACCCATAGTAGCCTAGAAACCACAGATCACTGGATGTTAGTGCTGTTAATTTTTTCAATTATTACATTACATTTCTAAACAGTAGTTTTCTATTCAATAACTTCAATTGAAGTTTAATTTCTATTAAAAAAAAAAGCAGAAATATCCCCTTCTGTGAAGAATGGCCAAGTAAAACCAAGCTGGAAATCGCTGATACTCTTCGTCATTTTCCCCTTATCCAGAGGGTCTGGGTCGCGGGGACAGCAGCCTCAGCAGAGACGCTCAGACAGCCCTCTCCTCTCCCCAGCCACTTCCACCAGCTCCTCCTTCGGGGGGGGGGATCCCGAGGCGTTCCCAGGCCAGCCGAGAGATATAATCCCTCCGGCGTGTCCTGGGTCGGCCCCGAGGTCTCCTCCCGGTAGGACATGCCTGAAACACCCCCGGGAGAGGCATCCAGGGGGACAACCTCACCAGATGCCCGAACCACCTCAGGTAGCTCCTCTCGACATGGAGGAGCAGTGGATCTACTCCGAGACCCTCCTGGATGACCCAGCTCCTCACCCTATCTCTAAGGCTGAGCCCGGCCACCCTGCGGAGGAAACTCATTTCGGCTGCTTGTGTCCACGATGCCTAAAGCTCATGACCGTAGGTGAGGGTCGGAGCGTAGATCGACCAGTAGATCGAGAGCTTCACCTTCTGGCTCAGCTGTCTGATACTATTGGTCAAACTAATACAAATAAAAACTAGAAAGCACAAACCTACATGAATGCATAATCCAGCTGTAGACTGAACACTACTGCCCTCTTGTGGTGAAACAGCAACACTATCGTTTTAAAACATTCAGCCATTGTAAGAGATAGAGATTTTCTGGGATTTCAAGATTGTTTTAAAACAGTATCCTCTCCTCTCACCTTGCATGAACTGTCATCATTTGTTTCTTGAGTAACACCCTATCTTTAAACAAAAAAAAAAAAATCCAATCCAGGATCTGTTCAGCAGGTTTTTGTAATGTTGCTAAAAAAACAAACAAATAAAAAAACTAACACATTGAAAACCTCCTTGGCAGAGGTAATAAATTCTACCCTTATTAAGGCTGCATGACCAAGTACTGACCAGAAAAACTCAGTGTTTTTTTGGACACAGCAGGAAAAATGAGATGCTACAAAGGTTAATGGTTGGAGCTACAGTCACAGTTATGTTAAGTCCCGGACCTGTATGTTTTCCTCCTTATCTGGCATGGTGCCGTACTGTCTGTTGATCTGCTCTCGGATGCGGCTGCCAAGGCGCTGGTACCAATCCTGCGCCTGCTGGTACACACTGTCATGGAGACGCTGTAAAAGCTCCAGCTCGCTGCCATCAACCTGAGCGGGAGGGAGAGGGGTGATGTAAAGACGAGAACAACTTAGAAGAGTGAGAGAGACACTGAGGTCCACTGAGGCTGTTGTCAGAGTTTGTGTTCTCTGAGACCCTGACCTTCAGATCCTCCAGGTACTCGATGTCTGCAGTGTGGTAGCCGTCCCTCTGACCTCTCTTTAGCACCCTGAATCTGCTGCCACCCACTGTTTCCACATAAGAGCGCCCATCGGGCAGAAGCTCCAGACCGAGGATCTCCAACATACAGCCGTAGTCTGCAAACCTGAGGCACAAGAGGGAAAAAGCATGAAAACATGGTTCATAACGACATCTCACGGGTGAAGCGTAAAGTGTGTGATCACTATGTAGATTTAAATTTTACATGAATAACCTCACGGGGAAATTAAATAGCATGACAACATAATGTAACTAGCAGTAAGATATTAAGTCGGGGACATGCATGCAGAGCAGATCTCGTGGCAGATTGGTGACCATGCTGCTATTTTCCACCCCCTCTGGGTCACATATGACTGATTTAAACTTTGCCCGCTCTGCTGTCGACTTGTGCTGCGCTGGTGACAATCCCTTCAGGCTCCACCTAGCCTGCTGTGAGCTTCACAGTTGGGAAAATGTCAAACATGGGCTCTCCACACCCTGACAGTCTGGTTGAAATAACTGGGAACACTTGTTCAGAGCACAGACTGGGTATAGAAATGGACAAAGCAACCGGGGCTCAAAAATGAGGCCAAATGCACACACAAAAAAAAAGATACCACCAATGGCCACTAGATGCTTACGACTCTTCTCATCAATGATCTGGTGGAACATCTGAAAATCATTTCATCATTAAGGAGATATTAGGCTTTAAAAAGTGGAAGATTTAGGGGCGTGGTTAGTTTAATTGGCAGCCCTGAAGTCGAGTCTCATAAACATGACCATTTATGTCCCAACACGGTCACTTCTGGATCCAAAAAGTCAACATGACCACGATCAAATACCAAACTCCTGCTTCAAAATGCGAGTCCACAAACCAACAGGTGACGCCATGTTAGCTCCGCCCCTTCTACACACAACCTATGGCGCAAATTCATTACCGTATTTTCTGGACTATTGAGCGCACCTGTCTATAAGCCACTATTGAATTTATTTGAACTGTTTCATGTGGTCCACTCTGACCGGGTCTGATGTGATGGCGCTAAATGTATTGGCGGCATGGAGCTTGCTAGCTTGTAAAAAGCCAATGAGCTTCGTGCCGCCGATACATGAGAAACACCGGTGTTTAAGCTCAAAGCGTCGGAAAAAAGTAGCGGCTTATAGTCCGGAAAATACGATACTTCCTGTTGAGCCTTTTGATTAATGCTCCAGGTAGAAACATGAAGAGTGGGCTGCATTACCCTTTGCCGTGCTCATAGCTGCACATGCCAAACTTCTTGGTGCCCGTCTCCATGCAGCGCCGCATCATGAGTCGGTATCGGGGCTCAAAGATGTGCAGAGGGCAGGGAACTCCCGGGTACGCCACCGTGCAAACAAATATAGGGATGTCCTTCGTAAGACTAGAGGACAAGGAAGAGGAAGCATTGTGAGCAGAGGGTGTGGCTGAAGTGGCTAAAATGCATAAAGCGTGGATTGCGTGAGGCCTACTTGGACAGTTCGGCCATCTCGGCATCGTGGATCTGTTTCCTCTCTTCCAGTTGAGAGGGAAAAAGTCGGGTCATGATGTCCTGAATCAGAACCGTGAGGTTGTACTTCCTGTTTCTGAAGAACTGCAAAGACAAAAAAAAGGAGATCAATGAGTCACAATGTCAACATTAAGCTGTTTTCACACCAGAGTTTTGTGTCGCATTAATCACGTGAATGAAGCTGCTGGGCTGGTTTTGGAGGTGTCACCATATGTGAACATTCACCCTAAACAGCCAATAGGAGCACTCCTACCGGAAGCTGCGATGACTGCCACTTCTGCCATCAAAAATGAAGGAGATTGCAGGTACCGCTCCCTTTTTTGGAAGTCCCAGAAATGGCAAAAATGGCGCCATGTTTCGGTTTCATGCCGATACAGTCATTCATGTCATAAAGCTCTGGACGGCCACAGACGGCAACAATAAGCTTGTCCTCAGTGTCTACTCCTTGTTGACGTTGCGTAATCTCAATGCTCATTAGTTTTTGTGATATCATGTGACACAATTTTTTTTGCTCAAGTTAAAACTTTTCCCAATTTGCATGAATTTCAGTCTTTACATTCACTTATTATGTAATCGTGCCACAGGAGAAATTTGAACAAAGCTTTACAATATAATTCAGGGATCATACAAAACCCCATAAATGTTCAAAGATGATACAGTCGAACATTTTACAAGAACAAAAAAGAAAAAAATACCACCGGTAAAACACGTACTTTGCACTTTGGTGCATTACAGTCAGTTTGCATAATCCCACAATGCTCTCGTGGATATATATATATAATAAATGTGTGCGTTCAGAGGCACAGTGAATACTGCAGTGTTATTTATTATAGATGCTATCAAGTGCAAAATATAAATAAAGAACAAACTAGTTATTATGTTCTGTGATCTAATGTGAATTTATTACCAGATGCTAAATCAGAAGAAAATCCTCTTCACCTGTGTTACACAGCTAAAGCTGAGGTATGAAGCCTTTCACCTTGCCTGAACTAAATATGGTGTCTGAGGATCACAATGCAGCAGCTATAACAAAGCTTGAATTATTAAGCAGCTCTTCAAGTGGAGACTTTGAGAGATAAATAGAAAAAGATCGGCATGTTTCTCCCTGGGAGTTAAAACAGACGTGTAGTGAGAGCGTCTGTAGGTGGTTACCTCTTGTAGTGGCTGTTTGCAGAGCGGGCAGCGGAGGTTGTGGTCAAGACTCCTCTCTATGCAGTTTTTGCAGAAGGTGTGACCACAGGGTGTTGTGACTGGCTCAAAAAACAACCTTCAAAGGGCAGAGACAGATGTCAAGTTTGAATCCAGCAGAGGACAGATATTGAGTCTGGGACTGTTTGTGTACAAACTGTAAGTATGTTAAACATTAACCAGAGAGAAAGTCGTGCAGGAACACAATCGGCCTGATCCTGCAGACCAGGTTCAGTGAGCATGATGCATTATGGATGATGATGAGTCGTCTGGGACACTGACCTGATGCAGAGAGGGCACTCGAAGTCTGACACGGTGAGGACACCCAGAGTTTTCTCTCTGTGGTGATTACTTTCACCTGGGGGCAGGAAGGGGAAGTGAACACAACAACACAGTCAGGATTTATGATACATTTGCCCTTCAGAAGAAGAAGCTGCAACAATTATTACGCAATTTAAAACCATCTGGTGAGCGTCACAAGAAAGCTGCTGTGTAGCGTCAATGACAAAGATGATTCACGACGAGGACAATGAAGAAGAAGACGACGGTCAAATCGTTATGGAGGTGGGTGTGTCAGCCTACCCCTGCAATGCCCGTCTTCCTTCCTCATCATCATTTCTTCGTCCTCTTCAGCAGCGGGGAGGAAGGAGACAGCTTGGCAGAGGCTGAGGCAGCACTCAGTTCCCGAGTCATGTTTCACCTTGGAGCCAAAAATAAAAGATACAGACTTTTATCAGTTGAGGTTTCTATTTACATTCAAACACTTTTTCCAAACCATGACTCTCGGCGCTTACCTGATGCCCGTCTCTTCTCCCTTTCCCGTCTCCCTTATCTCCGTGCGGATGTTTCAGGGCTTCGGCGTGAGTCGGCCCCTGGGAGCCGCTGAGCGTGGTGATGGGGCAGGGCTCTTTCAAGTACTCGGACACCACCTGCAACATGCAGGGCACCTCGTCCGGCACCGTCAGTCCCTCTGCCTCCAGGATCTGCAAATTTTAAGATCCCAAATGAAACAATCATAATGCTGCATTAATGTATAAAAATGCAGTAGGATGTAAATTTTGAATGCTTA
Source organism: Pseudochromis fuscus (assembly GCA_900323345.1). NCBI lineage: Eukaryota > Metazoa > Chordata > Actinopteri > Pseudochromidae > Pseudochromis > Pseudochromis fuscus. The sequence continues at coordinate 61,999 of OOFC01047986.1, forward strand.
CGATTAGTATGAATAGATTTTTTAAAAAAACAACAGCAAAAAAACTCAATCTTTAAAGTTTAACAAGAGATTGCAGTGAACACCTTAAATCAGCGGTCCCCAACCTTTTTTGCACCACGGACCGGTTTGATGTCGGCATTATTTTAACGGACCGGCCTTCAAGGTGTGGCAGATAAATACAGCAAAAATAAAGTAACACGACCGGAATAAAATTAACAAAAAAACCCAAATGTTTCCCCTTTGTGAAGAAGCTCTTAAAAGACGTTTGGTTTCTTTTTCTCATTTTTGCTAGCTTGCGGACTTATTTGTTTGGCTAACGTATCTGATCACGTGACCGAGACGAGCGTATTGACGTGTCACGCGACACAGACAGAATCCGGTCGTTTTTCAAAATAAAACGTTTTTCATACTATAACGATCAATACAACGGAATTTATATAAATTATTCATTCTTTCTGCGCGGCCCGGTAACAAATGTCTAACGGACCGGTGGTTGGGGACCACTGCCTTAGAAGATGCATTTAAAACAAAGTCCGGACAGGATTAAGTTTGGCTCTAAACATATGAACCATGATCTGACCTATAAAAATTTTTAAAAAATAAAAAAATCACACAACCATAATTCAAATTCCTTTCTGTAGCTCTGCATTAAATGTCACTGCTGTCTCTTTTTATTACGCTTTACATTTACAAGACCAAAGACTTATAAATCCTGTGGCAGACTGCATCTCTGCTCATAAATCATACATGGTGTTTAACTTATATTAGATTTAATGTCCCTCTGATGAGTGGTCACAGAGATAAACAAACCTTCTTGATCTGACTCTTTGCAGGAACACAGTCAGACTGAAGTTTTAGGCAACGGTGGAACTGGACCAGAGCTTCTTTCTGTTGACCCATTTCCAGCAGTACATTCCCTTTACGAAAGAAGCCCTGCACAGACACAACGGTGCAATCAGCACAATACAGCTGCACATTTTGTATTTAAAAAAACCCTCATCAGCAAGTGTATATGAATCATGTTGCTGTGTAATACACTCATTTTCATTTCGGTGTATCCCTTTCAGCTAAACTGTTACACGGTTGAACGTAATGTCTAATTGTATGTAATAAAATGCAGCAGCACCACTGATTATGCACAGTCTGCTCTTGTACATTAGCAGTGCGCCACCCGCTGGCACAGTGTGATTAAATTGCTTTGTGACATAAGTGGCTGTTTGCATAACATTGTGAATGACATCACATCAATAAAGGCAGAAAAAAATGTTGTAAATAGGCCAGCTAGGCGAAATTAATAAGAAAAAAAAAGTAGGCACCACCGTCTGCTTGTGTGGTTACGTGTGCCATCACATGCATGTTACAAAACCTGCAAATGGGGCATTCAGAGGGTTAAATTCAGACTGAGGAGAGCTGCAGAGAAATGCTTTAACTGGGGTGTTAGAAGCAATGTGTGGGGCCGACACTGTCCCATCATCGTCTCTCACCTCTGTCCAGTTGGGACGAAGGCAGCAGAGGTAGTCGAGGTCTGTCAGAGCGTCAGAGAAACGCATCAGGCCGCAGTTAGCTTCAGCTCTGTAAACCTTTAGACTCTGATCGTCCGGGACTGCAGGTGCAACAACAACAACAACACATAAATACTGAGCATACGAGAACGTTAGAGACAAAAGAAAATTCTTAAAAGCGGCTTTTTAAAGAGGTGAGGCCTTTTTCCGTAGGCTCTATTTACACACCTTTCAAGATACAAACATGCAACATGTAACAGCAGGCATGAGACAACCTGCATAACAAGCAGTTCTGCTTTTCTATTGAACCACTGTGGAAAACATCCAAAAACTTGCAGGCGTAAAATATTGTAGGTTGGTCTTGGCACTGATACTGACCTCATTAAATAAATTACAACTTCACTGATCCAAGTTCTACTTCAAATTATAGAAACTTTTATAAGGTTTCATTAATACTTGCACATGCCTAAAATAGCACTAAAAAGCTTGACTTGTAAACAGGAGGATTAAAAATAAATTTGCTACTGGTGTTAAAGACAGCATTTAACCTTCATGTTTCAGCCCTTTGTTTACAACTGATTTCCTATAATATATTAAAAACAAAAATAGGAAGTACAGCAAGGCTTGGATCCTCATGTGTGCAGAAGTGCAGTCTAAACTCACAGACTCACTGTTACCTAAAGCTGTCACACCAGTCAAACCCTGTTTATAATGACCATCTAAGCATTAACTAACACACAGCTCAGTGCTCGGCAATTCCCACATTATGAAACAGCAAAATAAAAAAAAATGACCAGGCCCTGCCTCCCTACCAAACCTCCAGCAGCGACAAAAGATAAACTGCAGCACCACGCCAAAATCTGCCGTGAGATCATTACACAAGAAAGGACCTACAATGCCGGGGCGAGGGAAGTAGCGTTTAATTGGATTTGGCAGAGATGTAGAGCAATGTAGGTAATTCAACAACAGTACGCTGAATCACTGTAGCACAAATACTCCTACGATCCCCCGGACGCCTACTGACTGACTTGATCAACTCATATAGGGCAGGAGTTGTCCCTTTTTTCTGATTTCCTAATGGCTGCATGAAGAGAATAAGGTCAGCTGCACACATGCAAATGCAAGTGCAGAGGATGAGCAGTGGAAAACAACAGTTTACAAGGCTGTGTAGGAATACTAGACATTGTTAAAGTTTGAAAATATTACATAACAACCTCTTTAAATTTCCCTAATTCATATTAATGTATTTTTGACTGTGTAAAGCACAGAAACTGCCGCAGCCAGTCTCCAGTCAGCAGCTTTTTATCTCCTTTTAACTGTTTACCATAAAGTGTGTGACTGATTAAGACAGATGGGGAAATGTTAAAACCAAATGATGCTTCTTCTCCAACTGCATCATTCAAAAGAAATGCTGCACAAATCATTAGTTTGTTGTTTTAACTACACAAAGAGGAAAAACAAACACACTCTTTTACAAAGCTGCCAAGCAAGAAGGAACATGTGGAGATTGTCTACTGACCCAGTTATGCATTCAGGCCACTGTGAATACATATTGAATCCAGTGGAGTCTTAAACTGTGCAGGGTGATACTGTCTCTCACCACTGTGCACATTCTGATTGTGCTCTGCAGGGCAGAGAGGGGGCTGCACCATCAGTCACCATCACTGGGCATCAGCCCAAGATTGTGTGCAGTGCGTAAAAGTGAGATTCCAAACTAGTGATGGCAGGTGATTAGAGTCAGAGCTCTTCTCCTGAGTGTACATCAGACAAACTTTTGCACAGTGTGTGTGTAGTGTCAGATGTCAGATGTCATGCATGTGTGAGTTACCTAAGTGCAGCCCCTCATTCGCGATGCGTAAAGCTTCCATGAACTCGTTGGCTTTGAGCTTCTCCTGTACATGGCACTTCATCCTCGTCTCGTCGGGGCAGCACTTCTCCACGACACTGATGAGCAGCACGTTGTTCTTCATGCTCTTCACCTCCTTCTGTTTTAGCCTCTCTTTGCATAGCGGGCATTTGGACGGGAGGTAGCCCCCGACGCACCTCCGGCAGAACGTGTGACCACACGACATGGTCACCGGCTCGCACATCAGGAAGAGGCAGAGCGGACACTCCAGCAGATCCATCATGAATGGATTATGTCACAATAAAAAAATCCCACGGAGAGGAATTTTTTGCTTTAAAGCAATGAGGCGGCGGTTCTGCGTGACCAGATATTATAGCACGGACCATTTAAATAACAGACTAACAGCAAGCGATACAGTGAATGTGTCCCGCATCTGCTTGAACAAGAGGTTAACGTGAGCCCTCATGTGCTCACCTCACATGAATTTCCTTTTTCCCGTGAAATGCATTCACTGACATTATTCGCTGTAACTTAGTCTTTTGTTTAGGACAAATAACATCTTCCCTTCTTTCTCCTACTGGGTTAAATGACTCTCAGCTTCCACGGCGCTTCCACCTCGACGCTCCAAACTCGTGAAAACCCGCAGCACCGATCCACGCCGGTAATACCGCACATTAATACAATTTCTTCTTACTTGTTCGTGTCCGCTTTTAACCCCTGTAGCGACGGATCCACGGCTACAAAGCTGGGTTACTGTGTAACACCATTACATTACATAAATAAAGATCACGTGACGCGGCAGGGCGCAGTCTGATTGGTTCAAAGACTGGCTTTCCGCCCTGTTGTGAAACCCAAGGATGCCGAGTTTCATAACATAATTCCTGCGACTAAAGTTCTTATTTTTTTGTTTTTGGTTGGATAAAAACCACCCGTGTGATGAGTTGAGGGTCTCGTGTGTCTATTAATGACAGTGATGATAATTCCTCGAGTCCAGGAGATGTAGATTACCTTGTCATAGAGAAGGGAATCCCAGCTGACGATAATAATAACAGCCGGCGCGGGGGGCGGGGTGGACGGATCATGACATAAACCTTGTTATATCCATCCTTATTTCTTACTTACATACCCAAACAAAAAAGTTAAGTAAGCTGGAAAAATGCCTCTGAAAACTGCACGTGCAATCTTACATTAAATAATTACCCAAAAATTCAGTGTTATAGAGTTTTTAAGTGTATCTCAGTTTTCTGGGTCAATGGGTTTAAGCCTGAACCTGCCAGCATGAGATTTACATTATTGCAGCCGGATGCCTCAAAGGGAAAAAACAAAGTCACCAAGATCCCTACATGTTGAAAACATGCTTTATACAGCATGAATAAACTAGCAAATTTATTCTATGCAGGATTTCCTAGTGAAGCTTCACAGATGTTGCCAAGGTTGACATCTTTTTAAGTAAAAAATGGAGGAAACCCAGCAGAACTAGATTCAGCCACCACACTGAAACTTACATGATCCATGTACATATATGTGTAAGTGACAGCGACCTTTGTTACAGGAGTAGATCTGGCATGTTTCAGTATTTAAATTCACCTTAAACGGATGTGAGTCAGTGTTGCATCCATTTGAGAAGATGGATGTGTTTCCATATGCTTAACATGCAGCCTCATGAATGAGTTGCATTTGTGTAGAAATAACCTGGTAGAACACAAAAAAAACCACTTGTGATACTGTTAAGTGCATTCTTGAAAAAATAAGGTAAAGGAATGTGAGGGAGGAACGTTGTACTATATAACTACATTATACAACCTGCAAATCACAATGTATTATTAGCACGTTCATAGAATTATAGGTGAAATGATACTGATTTAAATGAACATTGTGATTTTGTGACAATGTACTCTCACTACAAACAGAAATTTCTTTATTGGTTTCATTACAAAAACTGATCTGTGTGACATTTCAATTCTTGGAGTATCTTCACAGGATTTGTAAAGCTTTTAAATAAAATGTTATATGACGCAATGACCCAGACCCAATGAAAACACAGCATACACATTCATAGTTACACTAAATACAGCATACAAAACATAGCTTAGGTGTACAAAAAAGGAGCACAACTATACAACATAACTTCTAAGCTATTTCATCAATAATACTGCACATGCCAGCATCCTTGTCCCACACTTTGTCCCTCTTTGAAGAAGGGATGCTCTTGTCCTGTTGACCTGCTGCCATGCAGCTGGCACCTGCTTCCTCCACATCCATAGGTTCTGTTTTCAGCCTGGGGGCCTGTCCAGAGGAACAACCCACACTAACTGCTGCAGACACATTCTTTGTCCCTTCACAAGGGCCATCTGGACCCTCCATCTGAGGTAAGTCGTCAGGTAGGGAGGCAAGGCACCCCTGGATCATCTCCACCACCCTCTCCAGATGTTTCTGGAACCTCTCAGCGGTCTCCAGCCTCTGTCTCTTCTGCACCTCCATCATCACCCTCAGTGTCTCCCTGGCTTGGTGTGGTCTGTACTCATTGATAAGATGGTGCATATGAACAAACAAAAGCTTTATGTCCTCCAGCTTCTCTTCACGCTTAATACTACCAGGACTCTTGATAAGGATGTCCAGCAGATCCAGAAAGTTCACGAGAATAGACATGTTGAGTTTCTTGAGCTCCCGTTTGTGGTCAAACTGCATGGGATGTAGCCTCTCAATACCTTGGCTCTCCAGAGGCCGGATGATGAGGTCATCACACTGGAACTGGTTGCCAAACATCATATAACTGTCTCTGATGGGTGGAGGCGGCTTCGGGGCCAGACCCTTGCGTATATTTTCATCGGTGTACTCCTTGATGTACTGCATAGGAGGAGGAGGCAAGGCGCTGACCTGTTGTGGTTCACCCATGATGCAAACCTGTACAACACAAGTATGAAAAAGGATATAGAAATAAAGAGTACCCATTAGAAAGAATAGTTACTGTCAAGAACATTGAAAAATTTGCTAATACAGTACAAGTATGATTCTATTGCTTCAGCCAACGCAGTAGTTTGTCTAAACTTAAGAACACCCTGGGTAATTGAGGTTTACTTGTATGAAAGTACAAACTACTGCTGTTAAAAGCCCCATTAAATTAAAAAGCATAGTATCTACTTTTACCTTAAATGTTGCACGTTATCCTCAAAAATATGTGATGACAAAGTAATCCCTGGATTAAGTCTAACGTAGCAAGTCAATCATGTTAGATATGTTAGCGACTGCGTGCACCGGAATATTGTTGACCAATTATTATTAGTATTTGGTATTTAAAACCTGTCTTATTAAGTTACATTCCACAACCAGACATAGACATTAGCTGAATAGCAGCCGTTTAAGCTAGCTAGCTATACCGCAGCTAACCTCGGCTAAATAGTTACATCGGTACGTCAAAAGTCAAGCAAACTAATATCGCATGGGAACTACAAGACAGTTATAATGTGTCTACAAACCTCTTAAATGTCCTTTTATTTCCTAAATGTAGACTTTATATGTAAATACCACCGGAGAATTAGCTCATGACTAGCTTAGCTCCTTCTGCGCACACCAACGGGACCGGTAGTGTTTTGCGCAATTCTATTGGCTGAAGTGTGCACGTGATAGTTTTTAGATACGTTGATTGGACCGTAATGGATGAACAAACTTGACGCTGATTGGCTGTCATTTTGTTGGAGGCGAACTTGTTTTTTTCTCGTTTGTTCATGATTTCATTACTATTTTTGTATAAATTAATCAAAGAGAGATTGATTGAAAACGTTTGTTTGTAGCTTTGTGTTTTGGAAACAACTGTCTTAAGAATATTGGTGAAAATGTGGCATTTATCAGCTCATTTACAGTGACGCATGCCATACTTAAAACGCATCGCGTCATCTTCATTCATAAATATCTGATTTCAAAAGTGATAAAGAATGAAATCATCAGCTGATGGTCGTTGGGATTTGCAAAATTGGTATATACAAAACACCTATAACTGCACAGTGCTGTTCCTGGAGTGTGGGGGACAGAGTATACAGTCTATGGTGGGGGTTCAACACCACATTGTTATCTGTTCCTTGCTTTCCCTTTTAAAAAGCCACATGTGACTGTGCTTTAAAAAAGTCAGGAGAATTTTTCAGATACAGTTTAGTAGACATTACTATATGGAGTTCACCATTCTGGTTATGTTAGATCCTCAAAACAAAGGGAAACCTTTTATATTTTTGTAGCTTGTTGGTTCGACTAAACTTTTGAAAATTTGAAAATGAATTATTTTACCTGAGACACAAATTCTCGTCATGTCACCTGAAATTTATCTCTGTGTACACACAAATACAGGAGATCACAATCTCTTTTGTGACTGAGTTATTAGATTGTATTTACATTTTCCAAAGCAGTCAATTTCATTAAACATTTTGAAGGTTAATGTGAGATTTTGTCAAAAAAAAAAGTTAGATAATAGAGGAATGAGCAATGAATTTTGAACTTTAGCACACCATAAAATGCCACAATAAAGAGTCACAGAATCTATTTTAACACTACTCAGGGTAAGTTGAGTTTTTTCTTCTTTAATCCTTATTTTGTAACGCTGGCAAAACGTCTCTATGATGAATGAAAACTACTTGGACCAGATAGTAATCATCCAAATATTTTCATTAATACTTTTCCTGATGGTGGCACTAGAGCACCCACGACATCTTTCATGTCATATGAACATTAACTGTTTCATTTTCACTATTAGACTTTAATAATTATTTCTGATAAAGTTCTAATGGACTTTTGGGTAAATTTAACTCAATAATTTTCAGCATTTTGTAGTTTTTACCCTAAATTTGTGTTGTTTTTACCCAGTATTTTATTGTTTAACCCATATTTTATTGTTTTTACCCAGCATTTTTCTGCATTTTGCTGTTTTTACCTTAAATTGTGTTGTATTTCATAGTATTTTCTTATTTGAACCATTTTATTGTTTTCTCCCAAACATTTTATTATTATTACCCCATTTTTTGTGGTTTTTACCCAACATTTATCAGCATTTTGTTGCTTTTATCCCCATCCATCAAGATGCCAAGAACCAAACAACAAAATGTTGGATAAAGACAATAAAACCCTGAATCAAAACAATGAGTGGCTGAAAACTGGCAAAAACAACAAAATGTTAAAAAATTGCTGGGTGAAAACAGCTCATCTTACTGGGTTAAATTAACCCAGCGTGCAGTCAGTCCAATATTGACCGAGTTCTGGTTTAAAACAACCTCGCATTTTGAAGAGTGTAGTAAAACTAAGGTTTATTTTCACATTCACACACTTGTTTATTACTTACATTATTACCAAAAGGTCATAACATTACCACGATGCAGTGATTGTACCTCCAAGGTAAATATTTAGGTGGAAAATGTTCAAAAAGGCCAAGATTAAAGAATCATCCTCCCACTGGCTCCACGTTCAGTCTGATTGCAACACACTGAGTGAAAGTGAGCGCGCGCGCGTTTGTTTGCACAACCCATTTGTCGCCGTAAGGATGTGGTTTACTGTATGCACCGAGTTCGTGCCGGAAGCATCTATCAAGTCATCATCCACGGTGTCTTTAACTTGTCTTTTTTTTTCTTTACTGGCTCTGCGCTGCTTCGTGTGTTTCATGACACATCCACCATCCAGCGTCTGTCACCGTGTTGCTCGGAGCTGTTACCATGTTCCCCAGGGTGATTCTCAAAGCAACTATGATCAAAAAATCTCAACAAAAGAAAATAACATCGCCGTGTAACTACAAGGAGAGATGTTTTGTACTGGACACACAAGACCTCAAGTATTCTGAACGTCGACCTGGGGTGAGTATGTATAAATATTCATATCCAGCTCATAGAGAGGTGTGGAAATGTGACTATACTTTGAATTTATGAGCATAACATGAAGTAAAAAATCCCTCCAGAGAAGGCCCTTGCCGAAAGGCTGCATCACACTGTCCAGAATTAAGTGTGTGGAGATTGTGTGTCCTGATGTCCCCATACCATGCACCTATAAATACCCCTTCCAGGTGAGAATTACAATGTTAAAGCAATGCAAACTTACTGAACAAAACATCTTAATACATGAGTCTGACAAGAACAAAAGTAAAACATTTTCTCCATCTCCACAGGTTTTTCATGACAACCATTACCTCTACATTTTTGCACCAGACAATGATTGCCGTCAGAAATGGGTGAGAGCTCTCAAAGAAGGTGAGTAGTTAGACGAGTAATTGTTAACCCTTGAGTGCATCTGTTACAAATTCATTCACATTTCCAATTGTGTTTCTTGTCATTTGTCGGATACAGAGACAAAGAACAACAACTTGGTTGCAAAATACCACCCGAACTTCTGGATGGATGGAAAATGGAGATGTTGCCAGCAGACAGAGAAGCTGGCAACAGGTTGTCTTGTATACAACCCAGAGGGCGGAGGTCTGTGTCCATTTTAACTCTTCTTCTTGAATTTTCATGAGAGATTGGCCTCCAATTAGTGTATTTAATTCACTGTGTAATTGTGATTTATCTCAGCCGTTTGATCATGTGGTTACAGAGGCTCTTTATCTAAATTAAGCTGTGTTGCGTAACTTCATGTTCTACAAAATCAAGTGTAAGATTGTTGCTGCTTTGTACATTTGAAAACTTGTCCAATTTAAACTTTCTGATTTCCCCACAGCTTCTAAAAAAGCACTTCCCCAACTCCCGGATCCAGAGGTATCACTTCACAATAAATAACCCGTGCTGTTGAAATGTTATTAATGATACTGTTCAAATTATACAGGACAGGCAAAATAACTTTATGGATTTCTAATGTGTTGCCTGTTAAAACTTTTTTTTTTCAAGGCTGTTTTGCAATTGCAAGACATTATTAAGACTTCTTCTCTTGACATGTTTAACTAGTTCAACTATGCACTGGCACGTAACCAACATGCCTGTGGTTTAAGTACAGATGATTGCGTGTGTGCGTTTGAGTTAGTTATCTTCTGTCACTCTCGTCCATCATGAGATTGCAGGTCCTTGTCAGATTAAAAATTTTCAAAATGCCTGCAGTTAATACGCTGATATAACCCAAATAGCATCGTTTTCATGTTTGTGAGATGCTGACATAATTCTGTCATCTACATCTTGATAATGAGATTGAAAAAATAAATCACCTCTCACTTATTTCGCCAATTTCCTTAATTTTATGCTTTAAACAGTAACGCACGGGTATTGTTCACCCGACATACACACTAAAAAAAGCTGGTTGTTTTAATCCAGTAAGATGGGGATTGAAATTACAAAATGTTCAGTAAAAACAAGGAAAATCTTGTGTAAAAACAACAAAATGTTCAATCAAACAGTAAAATTGTGGTTAGAAACAACAAAATGTTAAATAAAAACTATTAAATTCATGTTAAAAACAACAAAAAGTTGAGCAACAACAGCAAAAGTTGTATAAAACAATAACAATTTGGGTAAAAGAAACAAAATGTTGAATAAAAACAATAAGATTTGGGGTTAAAACAAAAAAGTATTTAATAAAAATGATCAAATTTTGGGTAAATCCCAGCACGTGGTTAGTCCGATATTTACCCAGTTCTCTCTTAAAACATAAAAGGTTTGAGGTTTATGGATTTTGAATTCACAAATGGTATAAACTTCTGACTTTATATAATTTTAATTTTATCTCTGGAAGCCTGAGCTGCTGGATTCGGGGCAGAAGACGGTCATCGCTCTTCAGAACTACTCACCAGTTGGAGACGAAGACTTGCCGCTGCAGAAAGACCAGGAGTACGTCCTGATCAGCAGCTCCCACAGTTCCTGGTGGACCATTCAGGATGACAGAGGGTAAGAACACAAATGATCTTATTCATATTCCTGCTTAAAAAAACCAATTCCAACATCTTTAACACTGAGAGTGATTACTTATTGTTTTGGCTCCTGATCAGGAACAGAGGGTATGTACCCAGCACGTATGTCGCTGAGAGATTTGGCAACAACTTTGAGAGATTTGAGTGAGTTGGATTCAATTTTTCCTCTTCACTGCCTCTAACTGTTCATTTCATTTGTGTTTCTACAAATTGATTCATTTGTTCTCTATAGAATTGATTTGGTTGTTGTTCATTTGTCGTCTCACAGATGGTACAATAAACACATCACCCGAGGAGAAGCAGAGGAGTTGTTAATGAAAGAGGTAAAAAACCTGTTTTTAAGAATTTAGCAATTATTCAATTTCTATTTGTTTATCCCTCCAGGCCTGGTTTTTTTTTTTTAATATTCTGATGATGATGAAGCAAGATGTCACTCCTGTACTTTTGCTCTGACTGTACCACCTACAGCGACGTTGCATTTGCAGAATTAGTGCATATGCACCTGCGCATATGCAACGAGTATTTCACATGACATAGGACATGAAAAAATTCTCACAACCACAATGTTTCCTCCGATGCTGAATTTCCTGCTTTGCTTAGTTGTGCGAGCGGGAGCGAGAACATCTATCCATCCAGTCGTGTTACTTTAAAACCAACCACTGGGCCTGTGCTGGCACTGGCTTATGAAACATTTTATATCACATGTTGCAAAATGTGTTGGATTTCAACTCTCTGCCTTCAGGGGAAAGAAGGTGCGTTCATGGTACGTGACTCGAGACAAGCAGGAGTTTACACAGTGTCAGTGTTCACCAAAGCACCAGGGTAATTTTACTCTTCTCTTTCATTTCATTAGATATTTAAAACAATATGATCAGTAGATATTGTAATATGTGAAGCAGTAACAGTTTAACATGGCTGATTTGTAGCTTCATCTTTTACTGCTGCACTGTCTACTTGTCTTCTGTTGTGATTGATTGAATTCAACCATTTCCTTGTTATCTCCAGGTCTAATGGAGAGAAGAATCCCAGAGTGAAACATTACCAAATCAAGCAGACAGAAACAGGCCCGGCCGCATTTTACCTGGCAGAGAAGTACCTGTTCAGCACCATTCCTGAACTAATACATTACCATCAACACAACGCTGCCGGTAAATGTGTCGACTTTCCGCATGACGCTGATTGATTGGCAATTTAAAAGGAAGTTAGAAAGAGCTCACATTTCACAGACGAACAAAGGGAAATAAGTGTTTGTTTTGACATGTCCGTGTCTCTGTTTGCATGTATTCACTCTGCAGGTCTGATAACGCGCCTCAGACACCCGGTTTCCCAGTATGGAGGCTGCTCCCAGGACACGGCCGACCCCTCAAAAGGTGACAGGATACATTGTTGTGTTCAGGTGGTTGGACAGGAGCTGGAAACGGTCACAACTTAATGCTGAAAATCTAGTTTTCACTGACCTCTAGTGGTTTTCACTGAGTAATGCTCCTGCCTGGACACTCACCTGCTCAGTGTAGTGCAGGGGTGTCCAATCCTGGTCCTCGAGGCCTCAGGATCGTTATCAGGCTTCTGCAGAGATTGATGATGAGCTGATCATTTGAATCAGGTGTTGGAAGAGGGAAAAATCTATTAAAAGCAGGATAGTGGCCCTCGAGGACCAGGATTGTGGACCCCTAGTGTAGTGCAATGATCAATAAGAAAATACATTTTGTAATCTGGTTGTATTTATTTATTTATTTATCAGGGGCAATGCAATAAACAGAATAAAATCTGATGTGTTGCACAAACAGTATATAGCATTGAGCTAATTTGTAACTCTTAGGATTATATACATTTACTCAAATTGTGTAACCTCTGTGGTTATTTAACTGAAGCTGTTCGCTGATCCACAGACCAGTGGGAGGTGGACTACGAGGAGCTGAACCTGGGCGAGGAGATCGGCAGCGGCCAGTTCGGGCGGGTGCTGGCGGGGACGTGGAGGGACAGGAAGGTGGCGGTGAAGATGGTCCGAGAGAACTGCATGTCGGACGAGGAATTTAAAGAAGAGGCAAGGATTATGATGTAAGTGTGATTCACAAAGATGTTGTAAAAAATGAACTGAAAACCCCTCATCTTACATGTGTGTGTGTGTTTGAACAGGAGGCTGTCTCACTGTAAGCTGGTGCAGCTGTACGGTGTGTGCACACATCGCTCTCCCATGTGTCTGGTGTCGGAGTTCATGGAGAACGGCTGTCTGACCGACTACCTGCGGGCCAGGAAAGGACGACTGTCTCAGGATATGATGTTGGGGATGTGTCTGGACGTCAGTGAAGGGATGGCTTACCTGGAGAGCTCCAACTTCATCCACAGAGATCTGGTACACCAACGAAGAAGAAGCTCTTGTGTTGAAATGTCATGGTTAAAATCCACCTGAAACGGCATTTTGAAAGTGTCTTTCTTTTTGTGACGTGTTTCTGGCAAAAACAGGTAAAGTAGGCGGGACAGAATATTTGGAGCAATTTGATTGGATCATGTAAAGTTAGTTTGCTAAGAGCAGATTGATTGACAGGTGGATATAATGATGCTGTTGATTGAAATTGCTGAAAGTCATGTGATTTTTCTTTTTCTTTAATCAGGATTGATACAAAAATGAAAGGAAATGTAATTTTTATATTTTTTGGGCTAACCCTGTGAACAATACAAGCAGCGATTTGATCTAAAATGATTAAAAAGTAATTTTTAGATCAACTTTAAACCTTTCCAGTGAGTAAAATGCTGTTCAGTGTTGGAATAATTTGACAGTGTTCATCACATCAGTGTAATTACTTTTCACCTACGCATTTCACTGCTTAGATTGGACAGGTTGGCACCACACTCACTGTATCATGCAGATTAGATGATGAGTGGAGTTAGAGGTGTAATAAAACATGTAGATTTTTAAAGGGATGGTACAAGGGTGAGACTTTCAGAAGTGTTGTGATGTTTTGTTGTGTTACTCTCTGAGTGTATCCTCCCTCTGTCGCTGCTCCAGGCTGCCAGGAACTGTCTTGTCTCAAAGAACAACGAGGTGAAGGTGTCTGATTTCGGCATGACCAGGTGGGCTTTTATTTTGAAAACCTATATATGTTCTAACCCTTTCTTCTCAAATATTGATGTTGTTATTACTGTAGTTGTGAGTTGCCGGTACAGTGTGTAATGGTGTGCGTCTTGTGTCCACTCTCTGCACTGAAGATTTGTCCTTGATGATCAGTACACCAGCTCCCAGTGCTCCAAGTTTCCTGTCAAGTGGTCGGCGCCAGAGGTCATCAAATACAGCAAGTTCAGCAGCAAGTCTGACGTCTGGTCGTTCGGTGTGTTTATGTGTTCACTTGTTTTGTTTGTGCGTCTCATTTGACTTGTAATCCAAGGGAGTTTCATTCAGTTTCAGCTGCAGTCGTTTAAGATATTTTTACCAATTAAGGTCACAGGAGACATTTTTTAATCTTTTGAAGATAAAAGGACCAGGAGGGCTGGGCCTTTATAACTCGAAGTGCTTTTAATTAGCTCTGTAGCTATTGGTAGCTATTTTCATGGTGCAGTGCCAGCTAGTGGATTTACAGTAAGCTCCAAGAAGTTAATGCTGTGTGTAGGACCAAGGCCAAAACAGGAGATTAAACAGCAGCAGCTTTTTAACTTTTTAATTGCTCCGTGCTGCAAGATTCTGTTTGGAGACGTCGTGACAGAGCAACATGGTAAAAATAACTACCGTATTTTCCGGACTATAAGCGGCTACTTTTTTCCAACGCTTTGAACTTAAAGGGATACTTAAACATTTTGGCAAATTGGCCCATTTGCGTGATTCCTTTAGTCACTACGAAAAGATTACTTACTTTTTTTTTGGTTGCGAGCCGCTATTTGTTCTGACGAGCGTCTGAGCAGGGCTTCGTGGCTACATAATGGAGGTTAACGGTTTTTTTCCCCCTCTCGTCAAACTCATCAAATACACAATCCAACAATGCCAAAACACTCTGGTGGACATGTTATAATCCGTACTTTCACCACGCTATAAAATAATAATGTAAAGTTACGAAATTGAGTTGTTTTTGCTAATATTGCAAAGCCGGAAGTAGTTCTAAACCCGCGGCTTCTTGGCGGAGTGATTTGAAAAGCGGGTGTTTAGTGCAGGGTACTTCCGTCAACAAAACTTGAGAAGAA
>OOFC01047991.1:3131-14974 GCA_900323345.1 Pseudochromis fuscus
AAAACATAAAAAATTTTTTTTTTTTTTTTTTTTTTTTTTTTTAAGATCCTTGACAAGGTTGTGGGTCGTTTGGTGACCGAGCACAAAGAGACCAGAGTCCCTGAAGAGCCACGAGACTTTATTGACTGTTACCTGGATGAACTGGATAAGGTGCGTGAAAAGATCAATGTCTCAGAATGATGGTGCCCAAGGATATGGATTGTGTAAAGGTCAATTATAACAAATAGTTACTCTGCATTTGCTCACATTTTCACCTCCCATAGTGTCTTACCTTTATCACCCGTCTTCTCAGAGAGCCGATGAGACTTCATTTGCAGAAGATGGACTGGTGCAATACCTTCTCGATATTCACTTTGGTGGGACAGACACCACCTCCAACACCCTGTTGACCGGTTTTCTTTATCTCATGCACCTACCACACATACAGGGTTTGTCTGCACAAGTTTTAGCTGAGAAAAGCTGACTGAGTTTACTATTCCCCTACAAAATGTGAAACAAATCATGTAATGTTATCTTTCCTCCTCAGAGCGATGTCAGCAGGAGATAGACCAGGTGTTGGGAGGGAAGAGTCGGGTCAGTTTTGAGGACAGGCACGACATGCCTTACATGCAGGTACTATATATCATTCAATACAAACTGCTGTGAACTATGGAGCTTGTCCTCTTTCCAACTGGCTGTGCCTGCTTTATTGTACTTCTTAGTAAATTAGAAAGAGTGGCCCCTTAAAAGGCATACTACACAATTTCTACAAATTCAATTTCACCATTTTTATGATGTACGCTAAGCCAGTGGTCCCCAACCACCGGGGTTGTTACCGTTCCGCGTAGAAAGAATGAATGATTTATATAAAATCCGTTGTATTGATCATTCTGGTCTGAAAGACGTTTTATTTTGAAAAATGACCGGATTCTCTCCGACTTAACTTTGGTCTGTAGCTGTGTCCCGATTCAGGGTCTGCATCCTTCAGAGGACGCATCCTTCAGAGGTTCCTCCGAAGGATGCATCAACCGTTGTGAAATTTGACGGTCTAGCCTTCGCGGATTTCCTGATTGCGTCACCGTTATGTCTCTCGACACGTCAATACGGTTGTCTCAGTCATGTGATCAAACATGTTAGCCAAACAAATAAGTTCGCAAACTAGCGAAAATGAGTAAAAGAAACCAAACGTCTTTGGAGAGCTTCTCCGCAGAGGGGAAACATTTGTTTTTTTTACATTTTTGTTGTATTTATCTGCCACTCCTTGAAAGCCGGTCCGTGAAAATAATGCCAACATCAAACCGGTCAGTGGTGCTAAAAAGGTCGGGGACCACTGCGCTAAGCAACAAAGTAAAATGCAAAATAAAATTGAATAAAACTACAAAAACTATTTTGTTTACAACCACTCGTGGGTATTGACACAGTGGAGCCACATTTTTCAGCTCAAACTATAAAATATCGTGGCAGATGGTACCAATCCCTGTTTTTTCATGTGTGATTCTTTAGGACATTGTTTGAAAGCTTTCAATGCCTTCTTTTGATGATTTAAGCTGAACTGGCCAAAGCTTTAAAAACCCAGAGGAAAAATACAAGCTGTCGCAGATGGTCATCGTACCACGTTTAGCAGCAAACATGAGGAAGCAGACCTTTGGTACACTGAGATCCAGAACGACTGAAGCCAATGTAGCCAGGCATTTTGGCGTCCACAGATGCACTTGCTCACATCTGCAGGTGCAACGGCAGAGAGGCCACGACCCGGGCAACCACGTGTCACCACCCGTGCACAGGATTGGCACCTGCATGTGATGCACCGCTTGCATTTTTCCTGAGTGTACAAAGATTTATACGCGCAATCAGTGAGTCAGCACATCAGCCATCGACTGTGTCCACAAATAAATCCACATGAATCATACAGCAAACTTGCCTAGAGTGAGTCAAATTAGATTTCAAACAGTAGCGTGCTGCATAGATATCCTACATAATGGTACAGAAGCACATTTACAAGAGCAATTCTTCATCCTGTCCAAATGTGAACTGGACAGAGGGTTCACGTGGTGATGTCACTTCTGGCTTCTTCTCCGATCTGCGTGTTTTTCTTTCTTCCCATCCAGTTTTTTATTGTTAGAATGAAGTGTCAGTATCGTGTTATATGCCCTTTAAGTAAAAAAAGTCCTTGGTTGGTAATTATTTTAATAATTTGGAGGATAAACACCTCAAGGTTGTTTGAGAGGTACCCCAGGCATAAAGTCATCAATTCGACAAGCACACAAGGGCTCCCACACCATCCCACCATCATCCATCATGAATTGACTGTGATGTGTCTGTGACTGAGGCTGCATTGTTTTCCTTCTGCTCCAAGTGAGATAAAACATCTAAAACTTTCTCCATCCAGGCCGTGATCCATGAAGCACAGAGAATCTCCAACGTTGTTCCACTCAGCGTCTTCCACTGCACCACTAAAGACACACGGCTCATGGGATACTCCATTCCCAAGGTAACTGGTTGAATACATGATGGAAACAGATGAAACAAAGTGAAGAGCATTTTTTTATTGGTCCCTGTGCTTGTGATTCATTTTCTCTTCAGGGGACGTTAATCATACAAAACATGATTTCAGTCCTGAGGGAGGAGGGACAGTGGAAACACCCTCATGAGTTCAACCCTGAAAACTTCCTGAATGACCTGGGACAGTTTGTTAAACCAGAGGCCTTCATGCCTTTCTCTGCAGGTATAAGAACATAAAAACTTTTTGTCTTCACACCAAAGCAAATGTCGGGGTAGGGATAAGGGCTATGGGGGGAATTGGGATCCGGCCAAAGTTTCGTCAAAAAGCTCTGAACCGCCACTGACGGCGAAGCTAAGATTCTTCTTCATTTCTGCCTCTTTGTGACATCAGGGAATCTCACTGGTGATTGGTTTTCACGACACCACATTACAGGAATTTTTTGCTGAAGTTAAACCGTTGTCAGCGAATAGTCTTTATTTGCATCTACTCACATCCTTGCATTTGCTTATTATGTAATCAATACAGAAGTGCATAAAATATTGCAATACTCCTGATGGCCACTAGATACTTGCTCCAATTGACTTCAATTCAAAAATAGTCATTTTTAATCATGAAATATTCAGTCAACACATTTTTTACTCAAGTCGTTCTGATGTCATTCGCTAAAGTCAACTCTTCGTCTCAGTGATGTGGTGGTGTATGAAAACCATTTCATCATTAAGTAGATAGCAGGCTTCAAAAAGAGGAATGTTGAGGGTTAATGATTAGTTTCTCACACCTCCATCCATATCCAAATATGGTCACTTCTGGCTCCAAGCAACCAATAAATGCCAAACTCCTGGCTTCAAAACGCAAGTTCAAAAGTTGACGTCACATTAGCTTGGGTTCTTCTACAGTCTATGGTGTGAACACATGTTGAAGCCAATAATGTAATAACAGCTGATAAAGTAATAAATTTGCTCTTTTTGAAATGTAATAGGCCAATGACGTAATAAAGGTCCTGAACCGATAACGTAATAATTGTTGGCCAATAACGGAATGATTTATTGGATTATTGGTTCAGTTATTACATTTGCAAAGTTGTTTTCTTTTACCAGGCCAATAACGTAATAAGCAGCCAATAACTTAATAAATTATTACATTATTGACCAAAAATTATTACGTTATCGGTTCAGGACTTTTATTACGTTATTGGCCTATTACATTTCACAAAGGGCAAATTTATTACGTTATCGACTGTTATTACATAATTGGCCTCAACAGATGCAGTTTAAGACACTCAGTTGGGTACACAGTGAGTTAAATCAGTGAAAGATGACTGAGGTCTTTTACTATGTCTCAGGTCCTCGGATGTGTCTCGGAGAGGGTCTGGCTCGTATGGAGCTCTTCATCGTCATGGTGACTCTGCTGAGGAAGTTTAAGTTCATCTGGCCTGAGGATGCAGGAGAGCCAGACTTCACTCCGGTCTATGGCCTCACTATGAGTCCCAGACCGTATCGGATGATGGTCCAACTCAGGACACCACAGTGAAGTGGTGATGAACTAAAATCAAATTCAATGACCTGTTTATTCTGAGGGTCTTCTCTTTAGTTTAGGAGATTTAATTCCCAGACCCCCATGAACCCAAACTATGATGATTTTTGTTTTTTTAAATACAATTGATGTTGATAGTCACAAACTTCTAGGTGTCACTCTGGAGGACAAATAACACTGTAATGTTAAATTTGAAGGTTTCTTTCTTTTCTTTTTTTTTTTGTCTCTTTTCTTTTGCATCTTTGTGCAGTTTTGTCATAATGAGGTTATTTTGTCATTGAACCCTTGATCCATTAATTTAGAATAATGTAACGTAATGTAATGAAAGTTTTTTTATTACTTTGTTTAATGATTAATACTTTAAATACCTGGCAAAGACTCTTCCAGATCTATTATGCGTGGGAATTTATTGTCAACTTAAACAAAGCAAATGTTTAAAGGAGAGTTAAAGTTTAACTCTTGAAGTCTGTCCTCAGTAAACCTGGCTTTGGAAATGTGCACTTTTCCATATAAATGTCATATTTACCAGAAAAGTAAGTTTAGATTTGAAATAAAATTGAAATCTTTAAGAGGAGAGAGGAAGAACATAGTGTTCATTTTTGTATGTTGAAAGACATGTTGCCACTTACTTTTCGAGCTACTTTGTGAAATAACAGTGATTTAACATTTATCTGCTGTTAACTGTCGGTAAACATCAGTTATCAAGTAACAGGTTTGATTTAATCATTGTGCAGGGTCTGTGCAAAGGTTGTGTTTGTTTGTGTAAGAGCAGAGTGAAGAAGAAGAGCGTAACGTTACCCACATCCCAGCTTCACCATGTTGGCATCTGTAGCTCTAGTCTTTTTGGCTGTTTGGCTTTTCCTGCTTCTTTTTCCCATGCACAGGCCTAAAAACTTCCCTCCAGGTCCCCGTCCCGTCCCTGTCATCGGAAACCTGCTGGAGCTCAGTCTGGAGAGTCCCCTCGCTGATCTGGACAGGGTAACGTTACCTGCTGCTCCCAGGAGAATATACTCATTAACCTCATGTGCTTGTGTGTGATGCTTCGTGTGATTGTGTTCAACAGGCTGTTTGTTTTTCTTCCTGTCTACTGTTAACTGATCAGATGAATGTGATATACTGATACACACATTTCATGCACCAGTTATTTTTACGCTGCTCTTCACCTGAAATGACATTCACCCACGATGACTCGCTTTGTTTTGTCTCTGTTAGTTAATCATTTACCAGCAATAATATTTAGCAGAATTTTAAAAAATGCTAGTCTCATATGCAAATGATATATGAGACTTTTATTCTCATCTCAACAACTTTTTAGTATTTAACTTGTTCCAGTGGTTGATGTTTGCAATGAATAGAAATAACATATAACCCTGGTCTCTGTCCCCAGCTGACCGAACGCTATGGTAACATCTACAGTCTCTTCATGGGTGCCCGACCTGTGGTCATCATCAACGGGCTGCAGGCCATAAAAGAAGCACTGCTTAACAAAGCTGCCGACTTCTCCGGCAGACCTCAAGACATGTTGGTGAATCGAGTTATAACAGAGAAAGGTACCGCGGCTCGTTCCACTTCCTGCTGTTTTTTTTTTTTGTGTGTCCATCTAGAGGCGTCTGTGACTTTGATGTAGGCCTGACTATTGTTATAGACACAGGGTACTTTCATATAGTACTACCTACTGTAGATCATCCTCACTGGTGGTTGGTGCTCTGGTGTCACAGTCATTTATTATTCAATCTCACAATCTCACAAAAAGCTGTGTAACATAAGTTGCACCCTTTTCAGGTCTGTTAGCTTGTTGTCTTTTGCCAATCAATCCATCAGTCAATCCATCAGTCAATCCTTTCTTGAAATCTTTAATTCTTGAATCGTGAATTCCTTAATAACTTTCCAGAATTCTTTAATGTTTTTTCTTGAATTCATGATTTTTTTTGTCTGGAATCCCTGAATTAGTGAATTCTTTCTTGAAGTCACGAATTCTTAAACTCTTTCATAAATTCTTGATTTCTTGAATCTTTGAATTCTTTCCCAAACTCTTTCTTTTTTTATTTTTTTCTTTAATTTTTTTCTTCCTGAAAGTGTGACTCAGCTCTTACTCTCATATTAAAAGACTGTCCACCGTCTGTAAGCCACACATGAGAGAAAGCAATGACATTAAGTAAGCTCACTTATTGACCCTGAATAAAGTTTCACAAGTCAGATGAACATGTGTACTTTCAGGGGTCAGGTGGTTCTGTTGGTTTAAGTTACACAACATCATTGATCTGGTCCATGTTCTGCTTTGATGCTAAATCACTTTTAACCCTCTCATTCTTTGAAATACTTTGAAATTCTAAACTTCTATCCTGGAGGATATTTCAAGATGCTTTTTTCTTTTTCTTCATTTTTATGTTGAAATCTAAGCTCAGTGAAGTTACCGTAGCTGGTTACTGGCTGGTGGAAGGTAAATTTTATCCAATAAGTAGAAATCAGAAATATTTTAGATATTATTTGATGATATTGGCCTAGTACACATATAAAACAACTATCACAGTATAACATTGTGGGACATAAAACAACGTAATTAAAGAATTAGAATTTGTAATAATAAAGAAAAGGATTTGCTTGATGTTAGTTTGTCACTCTTGTCCATCAATGTTCAACTAAAGTTACTAAATAAGGCAAATTAGATGGTTAAGCAGCGGTGAAACACATATTAACAGAGTAAAACCAGGATGTTAAAATCTACCAGTACTGAGGTACTGTATTGATAATATTAATTTACTATATGTACAGAATCATGAGCAGAAAATGTCATTTTTAAATTGTATATTTTCCAATTAGGACCAAAACAATCTTAAACCATCTATATGCTGTATGTAAAAAGTTGTTAAAATGGCGCCATCTGGTGTGTCAAAGTAATCACATCACATCACATTCAACAAAACACTAAACTTAGAGTATTTTGTACTTCACTAAATATGCTCATGAGTACTTATAAATGGATAATAACTACCAGTGACGCTGTGATGACCATAAATAAATGTGACTGATCACATCTTCATCAAGATGGATTTCAACTGAACACCTCAAACACTTCTAAAATATAGAATAGAACTTCATTCAGTGCATTTTAAATGATATTTGAATGTTGCTTAACCTTTCCTTTCAAGTTGTAATGTGACCTTTTGTCCTTGTAGCTGACGCTCCAGGCATCATTCTGGCAGATTACAGCCAGGTCTGGAAAGAGCAGCGGCGCTTCGGTCTGATGACCCTCAGAAACTTTGGTCTTGGGAAACAGTCCATGGAGCAGAAGGTTCTGGGAGAGATCGAGCACATTACGAAGCTTCTGGAGCAGAGTGTCGGTATGTTCACTACCACACATTTAAAAACTTATTCTGTCTCTGCCAACAATCATTGTTCATGCTGATTTTTTCCAGGTAAGACCATGGATCCTCACAAGCTGTTCCACAAAGCAACCTCTAACATCATGTGCCAAGTTCTATTTGCTAAACATTTCGACTATGACGATGAGTACATGAAGTTTACTGTTGGGCTTTTTCAAGAGACATCCAAAATCATCAATGGACGCTGGGGCATGGCGAGTCACTTCCTCTTTTTTTTTTTTACAACAAAGCCACTAAATGACTTTGATGAGGAGCAAATAGCCTAAAACCCATGTCATGTATCTCACTTACAATCATTTCAGCTCATGAAAGTCATTTTAACCTTGTATTGCTCTGTGTTTGTCTTCTGTACAGATTTATGACTTTATTCCCATCGTACGCTACCTCCCTCTGCCCTTTAAGAAAGCATTTGAGTTGTTCAAGGTATGTTTCAGGTGATATTTCTGAATTTTTTGGGTTATGTTTTATTATAGAGACATTATCTAAGCTGGGTTCAATCAGTGGGATTTTTAAGAATTTTGTAAACAAGAAAAAAAACACCTCCTATCAGCTTGGAATTAACAGTATGCTAATATGCTAGCACTGACAATGCTAACATGTTTATATATAGACTGTATATAAAAATGGAGGAAGCAGTTGGGTCTTTAAAGTGAAGCCAGTGCAGAAGTGCAATGCCCCTGATGACCACTAGGTGCTGACTCCAAAAACTCCATTTCAAAAAGTAATTATTTTCAATCATGAAATACCCAATCAATACATTTTCCCACAAGTCATTCTGATTTCCCCCAATTTGGGAACCTACAGTGTCATGCAATATAAAGTGTGTGAAAAGTTTTGACCACTGTAGAAATAGGCTATGTATATGGATTCATTGAGATTGTTTGGTTCAGCATAGATACAAGGTGTAGCTCTAGCAAACGCAGCAATAATGATAAAATGTCTGAACCCTTGAGAAGGTCGGTGTTTCTTTGTTGACCTTTTTTCTTTTCTTGCCAGATGTGGCATGACAAACGTATGAGGATGTTGGCTGAGAACAAAAAGACCAGAGTTCCTGGTAATCCTCGACACTTCATAGACTGCTATCTGGACGAACTGGAAAAGGTGCATGTGTGTGTGTGTGTGAGCTAGCATTACGCTGTCCCGTTGTCTACCAGTCAGACATTTTCAAATATTTAATGATAGTAGGATAATAGATTTCTTGTCTACCTGCAAAGAGAGGAGCTGAGGCCTCATCGTTTTCTGAAGACCAGCTGTGTGCATATCTTCTGGATCTTCACTTCGCTGGAACCGACACAACCGCCAGCACTGTGCTGTTTGCCTTCCTCTACCTGATGAAGTATCCAGAGAAGCAGGGTATGTCTGTTTGGAAGCACTCTTGTTTTTTTTAGCCATGCTACAGCTATTTCATCACCTTGAAATCCCTAAACAACTGTTCACTGGACTCTCATGACTTGTTGTATTGGTAGTCATGGTTCCCATTTCTTCTACAGTAGTCAATCAAAGGGCTATGGAAAGCTATGACACAGATTTTGTTGAACTGTCTGACATGCTAAGTAAGTAAGTAAGCTTTATTTATATAGCACTTTTCACAGACAAGAGTTACAAAGTGCTTTACAGTATAAACATATAAAAAAGAAAGCATAAATAAAATATAAATACATATAAAAGTAAGCAAGCATGTATAAAAACAGTCAAATATAAATACATTGTAGAAAGAAATTAGGAATCCCAGAGTAAAAATATGGAGCTGGAAATAAAAATAATAGGCCCTCTGAAATGAAGAAAGTACCAAAAAATGTCAGATCAGTCTAAAGAGATGCTAAATGCTGCAAAATATGCAGCTGCACTTCTGTAAAACATACCAACAAAGAGATTCAAAATTAAAAACAAAATAGACACAAAACCACCACAAAGAAACTCACAAGGGCAACAAACAAAGCCTCTGTGGTATGATGGGAATGGAGGACCTTGAAAATGTCTGTGTTCAGGAGACCATTGTCAAATATAAAACAGCATTTTCCTTTCGTCCCTGAATCTTTCTCTGTGTTTTCAGAGCGATGTCAACAGGAAATAGACAAAGTGCTGCATGGGAAGGATGAAGTCAGTTTTGAAGACAGACACCAGATGCCCTACACACAGGTAGAAGGATTATTGGATCACACTTATATTCATGTATCTTATATCAGATCTTTTTTAAAAAAGTCTTATAAAGTTACAAGTAATTAAAGATACAATGTACTGTTTCCTAAATGTTACTGTGGTGCAGTGTGATGCTGTAATAGATGTCTTGACTGTGCAGGCCGTGATTCATGAGATTCAAAGGAACGCCAACATTGCTCCGCTCGCTGTTTTCCACCGTACATCTAAAGACACACAGTTAATGGGATACTCTATACCCAAGGTAAATACAAATGATGCTGTTCCAGTATAAATAATGCAATATGTTACAATACCTCAGTTCAGTTCGCAAACATCTTTACAACACTGGACATTGAATCTATGTTGATGGTCGTGAGAGTCATATTTATGTGTCTCTTAGGGAACCATTGTCATCCCAAACCTGTCGTCAGTGTTGTTCGAAGAGGGACGGTGGAAATCTCCCCATGGATTCAACCCAGAAAATTTCCTCAATGACAAGGGAGAGTTTTATAAACCAGAAGCCTTCCTGCCTTTCTCTATAGGTGTGTGACGTGGTCATAACGTCCACAGACACACAGAGGGACTTGCTAATAGGTTCATTTTCTCGAGTTAAGAAAGTGTGTGTCAACTCTAACGCCTGTGTTTAAACCGTAGGTCCTCGGATGTGTCTCGGAGAGGCTCTGGCTCGAATGGAAGTCTTCCTCATTGTTGTGTCCCTGCTGAGGAAGTTTAGGTTCATCTGGCCCGAGGATGCAGGAGAGCCGGACTTAAGGCCTCTTTATGGGGCGACCCAAACACCCAAACCATATCTCCTCAAGGTGGAGCTCAGAAGGGCTGCCTGATCAGGTCCAATCAGACTGTTTATAGGATGGACGAAACTAACAAGACCACCAACAACATTGCCATGCTGATTGTTTGGAGCCAGAAGTGACCATACTTGCACATGAAGGGAGGAGAGAGGAGTTGAGTCTGTCCATTGAACTCGAGACTCAAGTTCAGGTGTCAGTCAAACTAACCACACCCCTAAATCTTCCTCTTTTTGTAGCTTTGTCCATTCTATACAGTCTGGTTCTTACAGGCTTGCAAAGAGAGGACTGAGGGATTTTCAGATGGCTGCAATCTGGATCATCACCACCAGATGGCACTAAATCCTACAGTGTTCCTTTGAGTACTCACATGTTCTCTTGTTAAACTTCAACTCCCTCTGGAACCAGTTGGATAAGTGGATGTAGATGATGGATGAAATGGATGTTGCTTTGTTGCCCATGTGAAATTAAAACATGTGAACAACTTGCTAATCAAACATTGATTTGTGTTCTCTACTTTCAAGAAATAATTACACATAAAACAGTATGTATACACTACATTACAGTGTATTATATCATAAAAATGGCAATTATGCTCAAGTTTCTTGTGTTATTTAACATTTTGAGCTGATGGGGCACAACAGTAAAACATCAGGTGTCAAAGTGAAGTGTTCATACTTCTGAAATTTAAAAAAAATAGTATTTACTTTGTATAGGTGGAAATTTTGAACTGATGATGGAAGTAAAAGGGATATAAATCACCAGGATTCAGTCTATGGTCTATTAAAAAAAAAATGAAGTTAACATGACGTCATTGTGAATTTACCATTTGAATGTGGCCTTGTTGGTTTTTTGGACCCAGAAGTGACCATATTTGGACTAGTGGAGTGAGGAGGCGGGTCTGACCCTTAAACCTAAGGGTACTGTCCAATGTGTGTGAGACTCAGATGGACCACCAGATCACTAATAAGAAGAGCTGATTTTAAACAATGACATCACAATGACTTGTGAGAAAAAGCATTCCATGATTGAAAATCACAAAAGTGAACTGGAGTTTTTTTTTTTGAGCCAGCATCTAGTCTCCATTGGGAGTATTTCACTTTTTTTTTTTTACTTCAGCTTTGGCCTCATTTTTTTAGACCTGGTTGCTTCGTCCATTTCTATACACAATCGGTGGTACATCCGCTACGAGGGATTTGCTCAACATCAACCATTGAGACACTATAATGTCTCTGACTGTGATGGTCAAACAGTAAGTGGGAATGATTGGTGAATATGTCCACTTAATAACAACATCAAGACATGTGCGGCCACTCAGAATCAATACAGGACGTGTCTTTTCTGCCTGGCGTACATTGACACTGAACTCGGCTCTATTCAGTTTAACCAGTAGCCTTTTGATGCTGGGACAGTGGTGCATTATTGCAGCTTTTGTGTGGATGCTGTATTGTTTTACTGGGCGGTCTCTTGATTGTCAGCGGGAGGCCTGGGGTAGAGGCG
>OOFC01047991.1:18640-31123 GCA_900323345.1 Pseudochromis fuscus
ATCATAAACAGTCATTCAGTATGTTATCTGTCATCAATATGAAACCAGTGAACCAGATTCAGAAGCTGAGACTACAATGCTGCACGTGCATGGTTCTTAACGTGTCTGTTCTCTCTCACACACACACACACACACACACACACACACACAAACATCTTGAAGACAGACTGACCTGTAGAAGACATGAAGACATGCTAAACCGATGTCAGGTGATTGAACCAAGGTTAACACATCTATACATCGATCCGTTTCTGACTCGTTCCTTTCCACGAAAATCCACAAAAAGAAAAAAGGCAGTCGTAAAATAAGGCGCAGTCTATTTATTTCAAAAGGTTTCAAGACAGATTACAAAATAAAATCCACAGCCAGAGTGTTCCTTTGTTCTAAACACTAAATCAACAATAACATAATATCAGGTAACGGCCCGAAATACCGTCGCTCCTTAATTGAAAAGCCACTCCCTTCGAGGAGCACGTGCTTCGCAGGTGTCCCTCACAGCGCTTTTCAACACTTGCTGCGCTTTTACGGCAGAGAATAAATTGTGGCAACAGGACAAAATAATCGAGCCAAATACTCTGGTCCACCGCAAACTCTACAACAACAACACAGAACATAGTCAAAATAAAATAATTACTATTCAAATCAGGCAAATTTATAATTAAATTACCTTATGGCTCTAACAAACAGATTTGTTAGATTGTAGACATTGAAGCCATTAATATGCCAATATTGTTGTCAATCTGTCAACAGATTTCTCCTGTATTGTTTAACCTACACATAAATATTAAAATTACAAAAATGAACAGTGAGTTTACATGACTAGTTGTAGCATTTTTTTTTTTTTTTTAAATTGGCGTTTATTTAATAGTTGCTGTTTTGTTTTTGGTTTTTTTTTTCTTCAATTTTTTGCTAAAATTTAACAGGCACAATTTCCCATAAACCACTGCAGACTAAGGCTCAAACAGAGAGTGATGAATGGTGTTGAGGGGGTTATGATGAGAGGACTAAACTCTGTGGATGTTCTTAGAGAGTCGAGGTTAACTTGAAGAAGGGGATTAGAGCTAATGTGTGGAAAATATCATTACTGTGTGGAAACAAATTGGAGTAACTGTTTAAAAGTGGGAGTTTTTTCTGTGCTCACAAAGACAGAATTACACTATGTTAAATTGCAAAGGCCAGTGTTGAGGTGGATGTACATTTGTCTTCTGATGTAGAGAGTAAATTATAGTTTAAGTCTTTTAGAGAGGCTAAATAAGTTAATTTGTGGAACAGAGGATAATGTGAATGTGACTGAGATATAAGGCTGAGACATAGAAGTTTATATGTGCTAAACATATAGACTATATATAGAATGGACAAAGCTAACGTGGTGTCACCCATTTATTTGTGGACTCGCAGTTTGAAGCCAGGAGTTTTTGCATTTGGAAGTCACCATGTTGTTTTTTTAAAGCCAGAAGTGACCATATTTGGATATGAAGGGAGGAGCAAGGCCATTATTTTTATTTGAACCATCATCTAGTGGCCATGAGCTGTGTTGCACTATTTTGCACTCCTCATTTTTGAGGCCCAGTTGCTTCGTCCATTTCTATATACAGTCTGTGCCTAAGCATATGTTACCATGCTAACACTGGCTAATCTGCAGTAACCACAATTCACAGGTGATGCTATACTATAGATACAGTATTTATAGTATTTAAATTTATAGTACAGTCTAAAAACTCCCCTGAAGTCTCAGCTCACACACTCAGAAGAGGGACTGGGAAGTTGGACGAGCTATGTGTGAGTATTAATCACCGAATTTGGCCGTGCTCCGTGTTTACAGGTTTCCATAGTGAAGAGTGAGGAGACCAAAGTTCGTCAGGAGGACCTCAGTAAACTGCTGTATGAAGTCCAGCTGCTCAGAACACAACAGGACAACATGGAGTGTCAGATGCAGGACATGAAACAGTGAGTACGGAGATAGTGTGTGTCTATGTATTCAGCTGGTTTAAGTTGTTTACTTGGAAAAACAAAATTCATCAAAGCACCAAACATTCATCTAAACAGGATTAAGTCAGTGTCTGCTCCTGATGTTCCACATCATCAGGGAGCTGTAAAAGCAGCAGGTTCAAGTGGAGAACTGCTGGTTGGCCCTTTGTATGTGCACAATGTTTTAAAGGGACCTATTATGCTTTTTAAACTTTTTTTTATCATGTATGAAATGGTACAAAAATCCAAGCCAGAAAGGCTAGAACCATATAAATGACATTTAAATATTTGAATTGTACTGTTTAGTATTTGTAAAAGGGATTTTTGTAAAGCACACGAGTAAATGTATGAGTGGATCAATATTACAGTGTTGGATGTTCATATTAAATGTGTTTACAACATATGTAAAAGCCAAAAGCTCAGGTTTCAAACTGCTCTGGGTGTTTCCAATGTGTTTTTTTTCTACAGTACTTACTGTAGTGTAGTCTCAGAGTGTAAATACAGAGCTGAGGATGAATGAAAATACCAGGTCCTCTTTAAGGCTGTGTTCAGACAAACAACAACATCTGGGAAGGTGCTGCAAGTGCACATTCATGGAGGATTACTGTGTAATGTGCAGCCTGCATTTTTATAGTTTACCTCATAATTGTAATTAAAGAAAGACAGACTGCCACCATAAAAATCTACCTTATGTAATCACGTGTGATTCTGATTTTATTATAATTGTTTGTGCAAAGATTTGATATTTTAGAAACGTTTACTCCGATACTTCATCCTGTTTTTTTTGTCTCACTGAAACAATACGCTCTCACCAACACAGACTCAGGGGCCTGATGATATTACTTTTTGTTTCTGGGCCGAGTTACAGTCTAGTGGGTCAATTTGACTCATTAATTGTTTTGTGTAAATATAACTTCATTAAAGATACAAGTAAATCATGGAAACTCATTGAAGTTAATTGTTAAATTTGTCCATTGAATGATGACTTCTGTGGCTTTGACTTTGTGAGATTAAACACCAATAAAACTTCACATTTTACAGTTTTAAACCAAAGCACTGTGCCCCCACTCTTCTGTTGGACATATTTTTTGGGGGCTAATGTGAGAACAGCAGTTGACCTGTGTGTTATTCTTGTTAAGTTGGAACAAATCACCCAGTGGATGCACTGACTTTTTCTCTAGAGGCCATTGTTGCTGAAAATAGCTGCTGTGTGTCCATTGTGCGCTGGAGCTGCTTTGTGCTCGGTATTGTTTGCTAATGAGAGGAGAGAATGTTCACCTGCTCACCTGACTAACACACACACACACACACACACACACTGACAACAGCCGACGACATTCTTAGAAAGGATGAGCGCACGTGTGCACATGGACATGTGCGTCCGTGCACACAGGCAGGGATGTTATTCCACCACAGACTTCAGGATTTTATGCTCAGAGATCTTAGTCAAACGTGCGTGAAAGTTTTTTTGGGGTTTTTTTTTGTAAATTGCTTCAAATAAAGTAGAAACAGCAGAAATGGTTGCTGTATTGTAGCATCGCAGTCAATTTGCATGTATGCTCTGTCAGTCAGAGAGAGCCTGAGAAGCTGAACTAGTTTACAGGACCATGATCTCAAGTTACAGTTGGTTAACTAGAAAATTAGAGTAAATATAACTGACTACTCTGATGTTTTACTGATGCCTGTAGATCAGACGTCCACTTCAAAGTTTTTTGAGGGCTTTTACAAATGTGAAAAATGTTGTATAAAGCCTTGTTAGAGCCCGATATGAAACAACGACCCAAAATGTAACAATGTCCTGAATTGTTATGAATGAATGAATGAATGTTTTTACTTTTTGGTCCCAGCATGTTGTTACATTATTGACCAGTTGGTACGTTTTTTTTGTTTTTTTTTTTTTCATTACATTTCGGGCTCAGTACTTTTGTTACATTATCAACCAGTTATTACATTTTGGGTTTTATTACATTTTTTTTTATAACAATTCAGGATGTTGTTACATTTTGGGTCATTGTTACATATTGGGCTGTGCTGTACCAACCTTTTTTTGCCACAGATAATATCACTTCACTTGTATCAGAGGAGGCTGAACCCTACAGATTACAAAATGAATCTAATGCGGTGTGAGGAATTAGCAGCTAGCAGTCCACAGCTGCATTAGCTGCTACTGACATCACTGCAGTTGCTTTGTGAGTAATGTAGACACATTAGGTTTTAACAAAGGAAGGAGAATGACTCAGATGCATCAGGCACTGACTAAGGCTGAATTAACCAACAGAGTAAAAGTTCAGGTATCTGCACATTCTCTATTAAAAAAACAAAACAATTCAAACGGTTGCAAAAACTGATGTCAATGCTGATGTCATGTTTAACACCAAGTGGAAGTGGCAAGTGAAGATTACACAAGCCTTAGCAGATCAGAAATACATTCAAAGTAAATAATTTGAGAATTTAATACCATAGTTATTAAAGAGACTTGGGCCATAACAAACTGTGCAAAGGTTGGAAAAAATAGTCACTAGTCTGCAAATATTACACCTGGAAGAAGTGATTTTATATTTGACATCAGATGTAAACTCAAAGTTTTGGAAGAATTTATGCATAAAAACAACTGCGAGTCTGTGAACTTGTATCAACAAATGAGAAATCCTGCCCAGCATGGTTTTGTTTCATTGCTCCGTGTGACTCTCCTGTTGTTTGCAGGCAGAACGAGGTGCTGTGGAGGGAGGTGGTCTCACTGCGACAGAACCACACGCAGCAGCAGAAAGTCATGAACAAGGTCAGTGTCTGTGTGACGTGAATAATAAGTCACGTCTGAGTCGAGAAGCAGCAAATAAAAGTGACACTAGTTTAAAAACTCTCGTAGTGGACGGTGTAAATATGTGCAGTACTTCTTTAATGTACACAAATCGGTAAATGAGTCGGAAATAACAGAGGAAACAAAATTGCACTTCTATATTATTATTAGCAGTTGGAGTTTCTTGGAGGCAGCATCTAGTGGCCATTGGGAGTATTGCACTTTTTCTGCATTGACCTAATTTTTGATGAATACAGTCTATGATTTAAACACAAAATATTGCACTTTTTACTTCATCGCGTTTATTAGCAGCTGTAGTTACCTGTTCACTTTGATTTCATGAACTTGATACAGTGTAGTGCTTTGATCTGCCTGAGGTCACAAAAAGCAACCATGTGCACAAATTATGGTAAAATTATAATTTAAATATCAACCTCCAGCACCTTTGTGGCTCCATTTTTCATAAAGAGTACTTTACTTTTAATACTTTAGTTACTTTTATCTGATTTCTCTTGTGGGATTGTAAGTACAGGGCATATCTATTGGTTCTTTATTCATTCCTTACAGATTTACAGCAGAGTTGGAGTATTGGATTTTTTTCCTTATAGTTGCACAATTTCAACAGTGTCAGATATTTTTACTGCACTGCTACGTGATCCAGCAGATGACTCTAAACTATTGTCAATATTACATAGAGAATAAATTATTCTAAATCAAATTCAGGTGTTTTATTCATATCACAGCTGCAGCTTATGGCATAATCCAATTGTTTAGTGTCTTGAAGGTGATGTGGGTCATGTAGCTTATTTCCTATTTCCACACTTTTATGTTTCAAGAAGGTAAAACACGTGAAAAGTGTGTATGTGTGTTTTTTTTCTATGTGTGAGATCAAGTGAGGATGCTGATTCATGCTGTGCTTTTTTTTTTTCTCTCTTTACCAGCTGATTCAGTTTCTGTTCAGCCAGATGCAGTCCAACACACCCAGCACTGTGGGCCTAAAGAGAAAGCTGTGAGTACACACACACACACACAACCACACACACAGTGGAGCAATCAACAAAAGTGAGACAAACAGGGCCACAGTGGGGCAGAGGGAAGGGCTGGCTCAGCTGACAAACTGAACAATCTAACTCAACAAGCGCTGTGAATGGAGACAAGTGCTGAATCAGTCAGTCAGACACACACACACACACGCTAACGCACACACATTCACACACAGTGAAGGCAGAGCAGAGTGCATGACCCTGCTACAGCCCGTGTGTGTAAAATGCTGGCTCAGCTTTGTTGCTGAGAGTGAACAAGGCCGTCATGAGAAAGGAAAGGCACGCTGCGACACAAAAGTGCCAAAGAAATGTGGATTTTTGGGTCAGGTGTAAATGTGTCACATGCTTTAGTGATATTTATTCACAGCTTCTTTCTTTTACCGTATTTTCTGGACTATAAGCCGCTACTTTTTTCCGACACTTAAACACCAGTGTTTCTCAAGCTCGTTAGCTTTTTACAAGCTATCAAGCTCCATGCCGCCGATACATTTAGCCTCGTCACATCAGACCCGGTCAGAGTGGACCACATGAAACTGTTCGAATAAATTCAATAGCGGCTTATACACAGGTGCGCTCAATAGTCTGGAAAATATGGTAAATGATTCATAATCTGATTAGTCGACTAATCGTTTCAATAGTTGGTGATTAATCGACTTGCAAAATAGTTGTTAGTTGCAGCCCTAATTTCCACTTTTGTAGTCGAATCAAAAATCTAAAGCTGATTGGAGGACTGCAACGACAACACAGAACCCAGAGTTCAGTTTCTGTTGATGCCAACTTACAAGTTCAGACAATCTGCCTGGCCTTGGAAACAGGAAATACTTGAACCAAGATGCAACTCTCTCCTATTCTCTTATCTGTTTTGCATAAATACTGCTTGTTATGTCTCCCCCAGAGACCATGAAAACAACATTACTCTGGACTGTAGAATAAATAAGGTCAGGGTTGCTAACATTTAAGAAACTGTCCAGTTACAGGGGTATTCACAGGCGTATGAAATCATTTAAAAGCAGTTATTATCTCTACAAAGTCAGAGGAATTTCTACTATCTGCAATAATATGTTCTGTCAGGTGAACATTGTCAGTGATGAACACATGTTGTAGGGAAACTGCTGTGGAGCAGCAGCAAGGAAGTTAACTCTCTGCTTTCACTTCACCACGACCATCACCACATCAAATGGTTATTTGATTTAAACTCAGCGTTGTGAGGGTGCAGGGATCATATACAGACTGATGCAGACAGACAGAAAGGTTTCACTGAAACCAAAAAGGAGTCCAAGCACACGGATTTCATCATTTTAGGTTGTTGAGGAAATGATGAAGAGATAAAGTTGCTGGGTGTCACCATATTTAACTGGTGTGTGTTTATTGTTTTGCTTCTGCACACAGATCGACGGAAGCAGGTTGTTTAAAGACGTCAAAGCCTACTACACTGCAGTGAAAGGTAGGTTATCAACACATGTACGTTCAGACACACAGCACATCCAACACACTGCTCACTCTCTGCTCAGGAAAGATGGTGAAAATTAGAGAAGTGAATTTCTTCTATTCTTGGACCCTGTGTCGACTTTTGCAACTCTGTGTCTGAGTTGCCAGGTTGTACAAGAACAAATAAAATCCTGCAGACGCAGCAGTGCATGTGTGATTCATGCAGGATAAACCGTTGTGTTCAGCTTTCGCTCCTCATTGTGAGCTCCAGTCAGGAAACCAGTGTTGTTCTGACCTTTTTTCTCCGTGGGCGTAGCTGCAGTTTTAAAACCCAACAAACAATTCCACCGCAGGTCCGTGAGCTGCTGAAGCTACATGATAATGTTTTATTGAGTCATCGTTACATTTTAAAATTCTGCTTCCTTCCCACAGCCGTGCACGAGACGTCCAAACGTCTGTCCGCGACGCTGAAAGACGTCTACGAGCCAGACTGGAATGGAGTGGAGGACCTGGCAGTCATCACAGAAGTATGGTTATGATGGGTGTTTGTGAATGTGTTTTTGAAGTGATGACAGGGTCGGGCTTAGAGAAGGTTAATCTGAATTATCATGAAAACTTGCTACAGATGCTACAGAAGTATATGTGTTGTCAACAGGCTTAAACCTGCATTACTCTGTGTGTCTAGTTACTGGTGGCAGAACTCCAGAACAGCGTATTATTAAGGAGTTTATGTTTCCCAGAAACTCCCTCTCTCTTAAAATAGGCAAATATTTTAACAAGAAAGTGTTGCTAAATTACCACAAGTGGGCAACTGCGGTCACTCTATAGCAGGGGTGCTCAATCCTGGTCCTCGAGGGCCCCTATCCTGCATGTTTTAGATGTGTCCCTCTTCCAACACCTGATTCAAATGACCAGCTCATCATCAAGCTCTGCAGAAGCCTGATAACGATCCTGGTCATTTGAATCAGGTGTGTTGGAAGAGGGAAACATCTAAAACATGCAGGATAGGGGCTCTCGAGGACCAGGATTGAGCACCCCTGATCTCTAGCATCAGTGCAGCTAGCTTATATGTTGTTAGAGGTTTCTAGTTTACATTAATATCAATTAAATATGTCAGTAAACTGTCTGTTTCATATCTTTTCCACACTCATCTCTTGAGTTTTACCATTTTTTTCAAGGTAACATTAGCAAACACATGCCCAAGTGTTTTCTCTTTGTTTTGGTCTCCACCATTTTTTACAAGGGAAATATTTGTATTTTATTAAGTCCTCTAGCTATAGACTGATTTCAGCTTCATGTTGTTTTGGTCTTGGACAGATAGCTCAATAGGAGTACACAACTTTAAAGCTGCAGGTTGTAAAAACCAAAACAACGAGCTGTAAAATGGTAAAATGGTTTTTATAGGGAGCACAGTGGTGATATTTCTTTGTAGGTTTATCACTACAAACAACCATGTTCCCATTAGTTGTTTTAACACACTCATAGAAGTTTTTATTAGTGCAGCAACAAGTGCTTGAATAGGTAAATTTTTATCACAGTCATTATGTTGCTCAAACAGGAAACAGGTATTTATTTTTCTGTTTATAATGACAAGATGGACACAGTCTACAGAGGCCAGCAAACACTGTGATGCAAACTAATGTGGAATAATGTCAGATATTGAAGAGATTTGTCAGAAATATAAAAACAGAGATATGATAGATATTCAACATATGAGTAATGATAAACTGCCCAGAAGTATTTACCAAACTTAAACTAAGTGAAGTTCACTACCACGTCCTTCACAGGCTGGTTTGTGTGTGTTAGTTGAGTCACATTGTTGCTCGTATTGTGTAACTGTGTCCTTCCTTCAGTCGACTGCTGGAATAATGGGTCTGACTTGAGGTTTTTCCAGTTGCACTGATGTGACTCCAACTGTGTGTTTCAGAGTGAAGACTTATTGTGGAACGACTTTGAAGAGAAACTAAATGACCAGATTGTCCGGACCATGGAGAACTATACGAGCCAGTTTCCTGAAGTCAAGGTAACTTGGATCAGTTTCTGTAAAAACTCCTCGTGTGGCTCCTCTCAAACGCCATTCACATTATTTTGTCCCTCTTCTTATTGGTGGATTGTGTTTGCTAAATAATTTCTTGTCATCTGCTCAGGAACGCGTGGCTAAGCGAGGCCGCAAACTGGTGGACTATGACTCAGCACGCCATCACCTGGAGGCGCTGCAGAGCGCCAAGAAGAAGGATGAAGCCAAAATCACCAAGGTAGCTTCACTAATAAAATATGCATGACACAGAATAGAGAGAGTAGACTCAGGTGTGGTTTCATTAGGGTTAGGTACCGAAATTCGGTTCCAAGTAGAAACCAAATTAAATTGAATGAATACCGGGTACCCATAAAAAATTATAATTTTGGTTCCGCTTATCGGTTCCTAGATGTGCTCATTTTACACAACGGCTGCAAACGGACTTTAGATATCTGCCAGGACCTGTCTGTTACGTATCTAACACATTACGTGACGCCGCATGGCAACAGGAAATGGACCGGGGAGAGTAGTCAAAAGTTACCCCTTTTCCACTGTTAACTCAATCGTGTTGTAACTAGAGTATCCACAGAAAAAATACAATTTTTTTTTTCAAAGTTTTTCTTTCAAATGGTCTTCAACAGGCAGAGGAGGAGTTCAACAAAGCTCAGAGCGTCTTTGAAGAAATTAATAATGAGCTGAGGGAGGAGCTGCCTGTTCTCTATCAGAGGTATGTTTGACCGTCCACACTGTCCTGATCAGAGGACAGTCAGTGGAAGATAAGAAGACTGAACCAGTATGTAGGTATTCAAGACTAACAAGAAGCAATTGGCTGTAAAATACATGAAAGGTGTGTGGAGATGTGTAGGGCTGCACATAGTAATTTCCATTGCAATTAATTTTTTTCCTAATCAGTTGGGTAATTGTTTAGTGATAAAATAGTCATTGAAAAAATTACAATTTCTTTGACAAAAATAAAATGTACTAAGTATTTACTTTACCTCTTCTGATTTAATTCATGCAGAAAAGTAATTTTTAATTTCATTATTATTTTTACACCAATTATCCTTTTTAAAAATATGTATTTTGGGGTCTTTTCATGACAAATCTCTTCCTCTGCCTCTCCAGTCGGATCGGCTGCTACGTCACAGTGTTTCAGAACATATCAAACCTGAGAGACGTCTTCTATAAAGAGATGAGTGTGGTAAGATGTGACACAGATGCCTTTTATTTTCTAACACTCACATATTTAATGGATGTAGACTAGAAAACACTCAGAGTACAAACCTCCACCAAGGTATGATCCAGCTGTACTGGTGCTGTAGATTGAACACTGCTGACCTCTGGTGGTGAAACAACAACACTGCCTTTTAAATCATTCACACATTATAAAACCTGGGGATTTTCTGTGATTCGGGGATGTTTCTTCTCATCCATGATCTCATCCTCTGATCTTCCCCATCATTTGTAAAAACCCTATCTCATCAAAATCCAGCAGTACCTGTTCAGTAGTTTTTCTGTAATGTTGTTAACAGACAAACACAGATGACAACATAAACTCCTTGAAATGAAAAACAAAAACATCACTGGTTTTCTGACTTTGTCTTCCAGCTGAACCGCGAGCTGTATAACGTGATGAAGAAACTAGAGACTCAGCACTCGGGCAAAGCTTTCATCATCAAGGGTCTGAACAGGTGAGGCGTGTTGTCGCAGATCTTATCTCACCAACAAGAAACATCTTGTCTTGTCAGATGTGGCCATAAGTGTTGGTACATTTTACACCTCAGTGAAACAAAGCTTCATTCTTCTAGAGGAGAAAAGAAAATAAACAACTCAATTAGACAAGTTTTGGTTTGCTCTGGAATAAAACAAAGAATCTGTGAGAAGAGCTGGATTCATCCTTATTCCACAAATATCCCAGCAGCTGGATGTTATAATTACAAGTTATTATGGAGTCAGCCTCTCTGGTTGTGGGCACCAGAGGAACCCTCCCCCTGGATTAAACAGAAGGACAGTTTCAGTGATGAACAACCTCCAACTAAGTTACAACACTATCTGTTTGTCTCTTTCTGGATGAAGACAGACCAGCAACTGGACTTTCTCAAATGTCCCAATGTTTCTGAGTCAAAGTTCTTCTGACAGATTAGACAAATTACAGCCTAAGTCACACCTGAACCAATGTTCACAGAAAACAAAGGACTGAGAAGCGTCCACATTGTGAAACATGGAGGCGGCTCAGTCTGGACTGTGTGGGCAACAATGAAATAACAAGCTCGTGAAGGCGTTCTGAAGCAAGACATGCCACATGTGTTACTGTTAGACACCTCTGACTCAGAGGTCATGGCTCCTCCAACAGACTGACACAAAACAGATTTCTGAAATCTCCAAGAATCAAAAGAAAACACTGGATTGTTCTGAAGTTGTTTGATGTTTGTCCTCGTCTGAATTCACTGGAGCAGTGTGATCAAGAAACTACAGCGAAGAAGATTAAACTACAAAGTGAATTATTTAAAATGCCAGAGAAAATCTAAAGTAACCACTTCATCCACAAAGAGATGTGTTGTGTGAACAGACAGTGGCCGTTTCTCAATCCGTGCACTCATGCGGACTTTTGCGGACTCGTGCGCTCGTGGACTCGTGAAACGTCATCACGAGCGGCCCCAGTCCGGTTCCAATTCAGAGTCCGTTCCTCAGTGAGTCCGCTGCAAGTCCCCGGATATTGGACTCGCTTCGCCCTCTTTTACAAGCATGCATCAGAGGAGACTCGCGCGAACATTTCAAAGATGACGGAGGAGACCGAACCGCAGCACATTTGTAAATATGCTCGTTAAAATTAAGAGCCTATTCAAATCCAAACATGCAATGTTAATTTGGGGAGTAAAATTTTCAGTCACAAATTTAGTCATAATGATGCTTTTTGCAGACTAAATGTAGCCCAAAACTAAATTAGATGAATTGAAAAAGACAACAATTGTGTCCAAATTCCCTAGATGTTGCAGTTTACTATAAATGACTAAACTAAAACTTTAAAGGGACCAAAATCGTATGAACTTCCACAAACACAGTTTGAAACAGCCACAGATCATTTAATCTGACGCCAAATGAGCAGGTGAAAAAAAACTACAAGAATCAGAAAATATTATATATTTTATATATATTTTATATATATTTTTACTTTTACTTGTGCTTGTGCTTTCACATAGCCAATATATATTAAATGAAACATGAACATG
>OOFC01047992.1:0-13800 GCA_900323345.1 Pseudochromis fuscus
GCCGCAGCACGTCACGCTCATAGTGTTCGGCATCGGCATGGTGAACCGCACGCACCTGGAGGCGGACATCGGAGGGCTGACCATGGAGGCGGAGCTGAAGAAGATCCACGGAAGTTTCACCCTGAAGGAGAAGATGAAAGGTGAGACAGTGACGTGGACCATGACAATAAATGTCTGAAATGAAACTTAAGCTGCAAAATAAAGACCCTGAGTCTTGATTAAACCATCGATTTCGCGCTCAGAATGTCATCAGAAAAAGGAGGTTGATGTGTTTTTTTGTAGGAAAGTTTGATCTAATCTTTTTTTTAATATTATTAAATGATTGTGTGTCCTCTTCCAGATATCTTGCACCAGAAAATGACAGAGACGTGTGCATCAGCTCACATCGGAGGAGTAAACATTGTTCTGCTGGAGGGCATAACACCTGATATTCAGTACGTACAAGCTCTCCTTCACTTGAACCAATACCTCTCAGATTTTATTAGAATTTATTAAAGTGTTTTATTACAAGAAGTTTTCTGGGTTCATTTGAAAGTTGAAAATTTGAAAGGGCACCTGATATTTTTAAGTGCAGTGATCCTAAATGTCTCCAGAGGATGATTTGTTTGATTAAGGTTTAGTGCATGTTGCAATGTTTTAAATGTTTATAACATAAAGTTCCAGTGAAGTCTTACAACTTTCCACAAACAGAACTTGAAGTAGGATTTTTTTAAATGTCAAGTGTATAAACACCTTCAAAACTCATGAAAAGGTGAACGCAGTGTTTCTGCTCTGTGAGAGGGCTTTTTTTTTTTTTTTTTCATTTTACTGCAAGCAATTTTCTCAAATCATAACCTCCCTAATCAGGTTACAACTCTCGCAGTCATGTATTTAGAGGGGCTGGTGTATCTCGACTCTGTTTTGATTAAGTTTATTATTTAAACACACTGCTTGTTTAACAGTTGCTCCCGCTGTGAAAATAAAACATAAAATGAATCCTCTTTTTATTGTGCGCACTCCAAACTGGGCCCGTGTTTAAAATAATGAATGATAGCCCAATATCGAAATGATGCAGTTTTCTTATCTCCGTCTTTTTAAATCAAATGAGCACAATGTGCAGACAAGCGCTGTAAAATAAGCAGTAATGACCATCGGGTCCCAATGTAAAAGCATTTGCCATATTAGTAGATTGTGGGCAGTTGTTTCAGCATGTTGCCTCCTAGATGCAGTTTAATTACAGCAGAATTTAATGGCCCTCTGTGATTGTTTCAGAGTTTTATGTATTAACATCTAAAACAAAAGGGAGGGAGCACCACTGATCACATTTTCACTCTGAAAGGCTCTTTCAGTGTTTGTGCTAACAGAACTGTCACATTTACTTCTGCTCTTCTTCTGCTTTTCTTTTTTCTTCTTTTTTACTTTTCTTTGCTTTCTCTTTCAACTACTTGCATAGACTGGAGGATTTCCCAACATCTCCCACCAGCACTGCTAAACAAGAGTTTCTGTATGTTGTTGCTTAGTAAACAAAAAAAAAAAACACAACTACCTTAATTGTGCATCCTTCATCTGTCTGAAGTCACCTGTCTACCACATGTGTTGTTAGCAGTTTCTCAAGACTCTCTGCATTAAGTTCAGACCTAAGGGATGCCGTTCCTGTGTGGTTTATTTTTGTTAATGTTTATTAATTGGCTGAATATTTTTTTTGTTTCACTGACGATGTGCTTTGTTTATAAAATGACAGAAAATAATGAAGAAATAAATTAAAATCTCAAGAAGTTGATCAGTTTAGCAACATGACAAAGCAAAGCAGATTATCTCCACATTTGAAAAGCTGAAGCCACCAAATAAAACAATTATTTGATTATTAAAATACCAATACCAAACGACCAATCACTTACCGTGAGTTTCTCAACTCATTTGTGTACAATATTCGTGTAATTTCTGACAAAATACTGAAATACCTGGTGGACATTTCAGTAATTTATGTTGATGTATGACAACTACATCCATAAACCATCGTTTTTCATGCATTAGATGGTTGGATTGTACAGTTCAGTATTATTCATTTATACTGTCACTCATTTTGTCCATTCTACCCAAAAACAGACTGAATGCTGCCCTGAATCTGCATGGTGTTTCACCATTTGATGTCCTCTTATTACCTCCACACTCATTCATGTGTCCAACATCATGTCAGGAATCACACCTCGGTCCTGTTGCTCACTCCGCTTCACTCTGTGTTTCAGAACCGTGGTCAAATGCAACATTGCCAAGTCTCAGGCCTTATACAGCGCCCAGCGGGGACTGAAGACCAACAACGCTGCCGTCTTCAAAGTGGGCGCCATCATGATCAACATCCCCCAGCACCCGGCCACTCTGCACAGCATGATGGTCCGCAGCTCCCACCAGCTCTCCAAACAGATCTCCGACCTCATCCGCCAGCCCTCCAACGTGTACGTCTGCCTCATATATGCATATTATATATCTATCTCAAAAACATCCATCATTCAAGCAACACCTACATACAGCGTATCTAAACTGTACCTGCTTTCCAACCATCTGTGGTCTGTTGCCATGGTAATAATCTGAATTATGTTAATATATTTATAGAGTTGTAGGTGTGCTTTGGATATTAAAGAACTTAATCTGATATTCACTGCAATGTAAGCCATTGTCTGAAAATCTCTGCATAATAACACAAGCATAATTCAATCAAAGAAGTAGTAGCAATTTTTCAGCATCTACTGAAGCTTCCATGCAATTTACTCCACAAGGTTTGCAACTGATATGATTGAAAATCCAAGGCCTTGGATTCTAAACAATTATTGTAAAACAGCTATGTGATAGAGCACCACCTTTACATATTCAAAGTCACTGAATGGGTGGATAAAGAGGAAACCCTGACTGTGTGAGTGAATGTTTTGTCTTTTTCTCTGACAGTCAACCTCCTAATAGGGAGGACACCCCGACCCCGCAACCTTCAGACAAAGCATCCAGCATCAATCAGACCCCTGTCGAGGCCAATGAGTTCCCCCAGCTCCCTGAAGGCCTAGAGAAGAAGCCCATTGTCCTTAAGTTCAGCGCCATGATGGATGGCATCACCATCGGGGCTGCCCTGCTGCCCTCACTGAAAGCAGAGTACAAAATGGGTCGTGTGAAGAGCCATGGAATGACAGGTGTGTAGAACAGATCTGACACTGATGGGGAACAGTCTGTCTGTCCCTTTTCTCACATTTTCTAAATAGAACTAATGACTCTTTTGTAAAAATATTAAAGTACTTGTCTGTCAAGTCATAATATGTTTCCTTTTCTCACCTTCTCATGTTTAGGAGCACAAACCAGTTTCACTTTCGAGCTACCAAACCACAAACTTTGCTTCCAGTCAAAAGTGTCCCCAGTGGACATGTCCACCATGTCGCCATCAGCCAGCCTCACCCTGCCTCCAGTCACAATGTCAGGAGAGTACATCATGGAAGACCACGAGAGCCACTCGGACCAGGGCTGGGCTCCAGACGACTTCCCAGCAAAGCAGGGAAACTACCTGCAAGGAAACTACCTGCGATGTGTGGCTGAGGTGAGAGGCTCAGAAACAAAATACAGATGAGAGTCTCTACCATTTATGACTCAACCTCTTATTGAGAAGTCTCAGCAATCACATAATCACATCCACTACTAATGAACAGCAGAGTGTCTATAATGGCCTCAGAAGCTTTACTGTTACCTAAACTTTAACCAACTCTCTAAATTTCTTATGACATGGTGTACTACTGTATTTATTGTGGTATTGTAAATTTATGAAAAATAGGTTGAATATTTTCTGAGATTGGAAAAAAAAGAACATATATTTTTAGATCATATCACAAATGAAGAGAAATTACTAAAATATTTTCAAATTAAAGTCCCAAATTTACAACAAAAACACAGATATTCTCTGAGGTAAAGCTGCAAATTTGTAAAATAACTTGAATATTCTGGGGTTGTATTTGTTTTTGCTTTCTTAAAATAAAATAAAATAATTGTGGGGACCCTGTAATGACCAACTTAACATTACATCCACTGCCTTCTTCTGATCCACAGATTGGTTCATTTGAGCACAACCTGACCACAGACCTGCTGAACCACCTGGTCTTTCTGCAGAAGGTTTTCATGAAGGAGGTCAACGAGGTCATCCAGAAAGTGTCAGGTAGCATAACTTAATCCAACACACAGTTTAACGTGTAGTTTTCATACTTTGTATGTCAGCCTTTTTACAAACTCGCCCTATTCAGACGTCTGCGGAACGCTTTCCAACACTGTATCCTTGTCTCAGCTGCCGTAACGGATCAATAAAGTTAATCTAATCTTAAACATCTGACTGTTCCCCACAGCATTCTCTCACCCACAGCTGCTGCTTAAGTCACTGGAAATAATCGTGTTTTTTTTTTTTTTTCTCCACACAAAACAATGCCCAAGGCACGGCCACAAATCCTCATGTTGTTTCCACAGTATTGATATTAATTTGTTTAACTCACTAAGCTGGATCGATGCAATGGCCCTACAGAGAGAGAGATGACTGGGAGTTTTAATGCCATTTTCAGGTTAAGAATAATGATGTAGCCTTCAGCTGAGTATATGGCAAGAACTCACATCTGGGAGGATTTAAATGTAGCTGCAATGGGACACTCCAGCAGATTTTAGGACTGTCGCGTCTACCCACAGCCCTCTGTATCGCTCTATCTATCATCTGTGTGAAGTGAAATGTGAGGCTGACTTGTATACTCTCTATTGATACAGGAGGAGAACAACCCATCCCACTGTGGAACGAGCATGACACCTCAACAGATGCAGACAAGCCAAAAATTCTGCTTTATTCTCTCAGCCTCATGTTCAAG
The DNA here is from genome assembly GCA_900323345.1 of Pseudochromis fuscus. Classification (NCBI taxonomy): domain Eukaryota; kingdom Metazoa; phylum Chordata; class Actinopteri; family Pseudochromidae; genus Pseudochromis; species Pseudochromis fuscus. The sequence continues at coordinate 4,851 of OOFC01047992.1, forward strand.
GTATTGCAGTTTGTTTCAGAGATGCAAAAATGATTCACACTGGGAGAAGCGACTTATGAAACCAGTAGAGCGGTTCCTCTCTGGAGATTTGTGTTGTATTTTGAGTGTCTAGTTAAGCACTGAGGGGAGTTTCTGAGTGACATCTTGGTGCTCACAGGGAATCCAGATGACAGCCACCACTCCTTCTATGCGGGCTGTGCGCTTTGAGACAGGCCTGATTGAGCTGGAGCTCTCCAACAGGATCCAGTGCAAGACTCAGCCTGGAGGCAGCAGCAGTTACCTTAAACTCTTCGGCAAATGTCAGGTTGATCTCAACTTGGCACTTGGACAGATAGTCAAGCACCAGGTACACATTAGCCTCCCGCTGTGTTTTAAGTGCTCTCAGAGAAAGTGTCTAACCCCTGATATAAACACAGAGTCCATATTTCTTACAAAGTTTTGTTGTGTCTTTGTCGTGTTCAATAATTCTCTGACCTCCTTTTCTTTCCTTCACTTTGCAGGTGTATGAAGAAGCTGGCTCAGACTTCCACCAGGTGGCATACTTCCGGACTCGAATCGGTCTGCGAAACGCTCTGCAGGAGGAGATCAGCGGCTCTTCAGACAAAGAGGCTGTCCTCATCACACTCAACAGGCCCATTGTTTTTGCCCAGCCGGTGGCATTTGACAGAGGTTTGGTTTATTTTTTTGCAGATTTTGTTTATAGACAATCATCTGTCCTTAACCTCCACAAAGTAAAATCAATTTAGAATTGGCATTTGATTGGTTTTGATTAAGTATTTTTGCATAGGTGAAGAAATTTCCCATTTCTTATGAACATTGCTCACAGTGAAGGAAGACACCAGGAAGTAGAGGTTCTGTATTTTTAGGCAGCACATATCATTTATCATTTATTCAAGATACAATAAACTTGAGAGTAATCAGAGAGCACACACCTCTAACAAAACATAATCCAGCTGTACTGATGCTAGAGACTGAACACTGTTGCCCTCTTGTGGTGAACTAGCAGCACTATCTTGTTAAAACATTAGTCCATGATGACAAGGATGTTTGGGGATGTTTCTTTGTTTGTTGTTGTTTTTGTTGAGAAGTTTCCATTTTTTGATCTTAACCAAAATGTTATTATTTGCTCCTTTAGTGTCAGTTGTTTCTGTAATTCTGTGTTTGTGTAACAAGCAAATTTTTTGACATTAACATGACATTTTGACATTTCAAGACCAATTTTTTTTTTTTTTTTTTTTCTTCTCGCCTCTGTGCTCTTCCACAGCTGTGCTCTTCTGGCTGAATTACAAAGCAGCGTACGACAACTGGAACGAGCAGCGCATGGCCCTCAACAAGGACATCCACATGGCCACAAAAGAGGTAGTGGAAAAGCTGCCAGGCATCCAACAGACCTCTGCCCAGGCGTTCAGCACCCTCTTCCTGCAACTCACTGTCAACGACCTGGGCATTTGCTTGCCGATCACCAACACATCCCAGGTAAACTGCCTTGCTTGGCTTTGATTATGGTTTTACACGTCTACGTTCATATATTTTACCTGTTTAATATGTACAAATTATCAGGTTTGCAGTCTGTTAGATTCAGCTTCATATGCATATAAAGCAAGTTTAGCACGTGGAGTGTCGACATTCATTCATTCAAATGGTTTGTAATGTTGCAAATAGATTTATTAACTAAATTGAAACGCCATTATCGAAAGCTTTTTTCTCCGACATATGACCTTGTGTCTTTGCTCCATTTGATACAAATGTAGCTTTATCTGCATCTCTACTTTCCTGTGATGGCATTCATTTGTATAAGTGTTGATGAAAATGATTTTGCAGTAATTAATAGCCTTGAGAAGTATTTATTGATGAGCTGCTCCTATCGGTTCATCAGTTCTGATATCAGTGTTTCCCCTACCATAGCTGTAAACTTCCCACCACTTCACTTTAACAATTAACACTTTCATTTACATGTTCGTCATCCATTAATTGTTTTTAAAGTGCTTTACTGTGACATATTATAGTTGGAATACACATTTTTTGAAACTAAAATTAGTCTTGTTTGCTTACATTAGGAATATTAAGAGTTTTTGTTTGATAAAAGATGCACACGACCACTGCTGCACATTAGAGGAACATTTCTAGGGGAAACACTGGATATTAATAAAGTCTATATCCATTATCCTGTTACACTTACAGTATGCTAATAGATAGAAGATATTCTAGCTGTCATGTCACACTTATTTCCATAGAGAGGACAAGTACCAGTAACGGAGGGCATCAACTCTGAAGCTGGGGCCAGCACATCAGTAGGCCGGCAAAAAAATGCACGAAAAGTAACCTACAATTTATTTACATCTCTTGTGATGGCTTGTTGTGGGATCAATGACTGACTGTGGTTCTCTTCCATAAAATCTGTCACAAGTGCTCTGCTGTTTTTTTTAAAATGACAGGTCACACCACTTTGTAACAGTCAAAGTTTTCCTCCACAAAGCTGGCATAACAACTAATGAAGCTTTAGCTGGCTGATGTCTGAGGTGTGGAATTACTAAAAACAAACCAAAAAAAAAAAAAATGGGGTTGCTAAGATGAACAGATTTTTCAGACTGGCATGAAATTGTGTAAATTTTTGTGCACATCACTTGATCAAGAACAACAGTGGCGCACAGGGCAGGTTCTTTCTACAGTTGTATAGAAAGCGTGTGGACATTTTGGAGATAACCTGAATTCCTGCAAAAATTACCCTCAAACTGTGGTCTGATTTCCATCCAAGTAATACAAAACTGGGTAATCAGCAGTCTGTAGGTATCTTTATCTTTTGATGGAGATGACAATCAGATTTTGGGACTTGTGCAATCTAAAAAAATTGATGTAAAATATGGGAGGTTTTTCACAATTCTGCAATCTAACAACCTGGAAAGCTTGGTAACATTTCACTCAGCAGGTGTTGTTCCTGTTAAAACACATTTAATAGGTGATCATGTGCAGACTAAATGGTAACGTCTTGACAAGGAAAAAAAACAAGAATCCAGCTGCACTGATGCTTTAGATTGAACACTTTTGGGCTCTTGTGGGGACATAGCAAATCTATCTTGTTATAACATTTACTCACTGTAAGAGATTCTTGGCGGGGGGGCGTTGGTTCAGTCAGGATTCATTCTTCTGATCTTTCCAAAGCTTAATCATTTGTTCCTCTGATGATTCCCTATCTCTCAAAAAAGATTAATCGAGATCTGTTCAGTAGTTTTTCTGTGCGGAAAAAGAAACACAGGCGAAAATGTAACTTCCTTAAGGAAAGCTATGCAGTACATTAGAGTGAAGTGTTACCAGCTAGCTCTGTCTTTTCCAAACACTTGGAAGTGGGTGCTTTTTCCATGACCCCCTCTCTACCTCCAGTTATAGATAACCCCGTCTCCCTTCCCTTTCCACCCAGGCCAATCACAGCATAGATTTTGACACTGGCTCCGCTCTGGTCTTGACCATTGAGAGCACACTGATCACCGCCTGCTCCTCCGAGTCCCTCGTGAGCAAAGGACACTTCAAGAATTTCTGCATCCGCTTCGCCGAAGGCTTCGAGACCTCCTGGGATGACTGGAAACCTGAAATCCGGGGAGACCTTGTCATGAATGCTTGTGAGTGACCCAATATTCATGTTGCTGCAGTTTTATTGCTATTAATAGATGTTCAAAGCATAGTTTGAGAGGACGAAGGATAAATCAAAGGAGATCTTGTGTTATTTTCTCTACATGAAGCTACTCTGAAATTTTGACTGGCTGTTGCATGTGTGTCCGTGTGTGTTCTGCATGCAGGTGTCGTCCCTGATGGCACATATGAAGTGTGTTCCAGGACTACAGGGCAACCCTCTGCAGGCAAGTTCCTTTAACTGTGCTCTAGTCCATAAAATATGGATCAGACCCTAGAGCTGCACAACAGGCATGAGCCAACTGTCTAAAAATTGTATTATTTGTTGTATTAATTTCATTCGTGTCTTCTTCCCTCTCCCTCCTGACTTTTTCTTCCTCTAAACAGAAAGCAGCAGTGCCGGCACCTGGACTCTTAATGTGCTCTGGAAAATGTGTGGAATCGATGTTCACATGGACCCCAACATCGGCAAGCGGCTCAACGCTCTCGGCAACACGCTGACATCACTGACGGGCGAGGAGGACGTAGATGACATCGCCGACCTGAACTCTGTGAACATGGCAGATCTTTCGGATGAGGACGAAACCGACTCCATGTCTCCCACTATCCACATGGTCAGAAAATACTCACTTTATTTATATTCTAGAGTTTAGTTGGGATTAGAAAATGTGCCAATGTGTAGTTGATACACTTCTCCACCAATTTAAACCCAGCTTTCAGATTACTCATATTTACACCGTATAATATTCTGCAGCTTTCAACAGTTTATCCAAATGTTCGGTTTTGACTTGTTACTTGTGATTATTGCAAGTTAAAACAATAGTTTTTGGGAAATTCTCTTATTTTCTCTTTGTTGAAGGAGGTCAGATGAGAAGATCAAGACCACTCAAAAATGTGTTTGTAAATATAGTACTGCAGACAGCAGCTAGTTAGCTTAGCACAAAGACTGAGATTAAGTCTCTATCTCAGGGTCTGTGGTGGTTCAGAGTCCTTGCTGGTTGCCTGGCAGCCTCACAAGATTGAGGTCGTGGCTTCTAGCTAAAAAGCTAAATGTAAATTGACTTTTTTTTATTTTTTTTATACAGGTTAACAAGATATAATGTAAGATTGTGAACTTCAGAGGTGCTCATTTATGTGTAGACTTGGTTCGAACACCTCTTTAAATTGTTAAATTTGAAGCTGTGATGTACAGCCAGTTACCTCAGCATAAAAACTGACAGACAATAGTGTGGTCTGTCTTCTGGTCTATCAGCAGGAACGTGAATAAGTGTATTTCCTAAATTTTGAACTGCTCCTTTGCTGTTACATCAATAAATTTGAAGATTTCCGACCTTTCGTGCCTGAAACAAAGCTTCAGAAGGTAAAGTGTGACCCGGGTGGTCCATTCTTCCACCTCTCCATCCATCTGTCCCTGCCATTGTTTACAGAGTCCAGGGAGCCCATTCAGCCCTCGGCTGACCTTAAGGAAGCGTCTGGTAAACCACATCCTGGGCCTCAGCCCCAGGCCTCAGAGTGTATCTGTCCCTGCTGACTACTTAAACTGTGCAACGCCTCTCCCCCGAGGGGGCAGTGCCAGGGCCCAAAGACCCCTCTCCTGGGCCTGTGTATGTAGCCACCCACAGTGTTAACTCTTTTCTGGGCTGACAAAATAATTTGTGAGGTCTTGCCTCAGTCACCGCACTGCAGTCACTGCAGGTAACGGATGATGGTTGTGGTTTCCAAAATGCTAAGCGATATAATGCTTTCATTAAAAAAGCTTGATAATGCAGAATAGTGTCGCTTAGCGTTTGCTCTCACTGCCCTCGTTTTTTAGCTTCAGTGACGGGTGAGAAGAAATAAATCAGTGTTACACAACTCCCTGTGGCAACAGGGCTTTATTTTTTTCCTCTTTCACTTTGAGTGGAGTGGTGATGGTGGTGGTGGTGTCTCCTATTTCATGACATTGTCCCTGGTGGGTGGATTGATCTGGAGATAACCCAACGAATCATAAGAATCACAATAACCCACGTTTAATGAGGCAGATTTCTGGGAAGGATGAATTCTTATTCACAGCAGGTGCTTGGTGGAAAGTTTCGGTTTGATCAGATAGTTTGTCATCAGTTGAACTAGATAAATGTGCCACTGCTTTGGCCAAACAGGAGACCATTGACCCCAGGAGGCAGATGGTGATGGGGAACCAGGTGATTGATGCTCGTGGGAGGAAGTTCACCAAGAGGGTGGTGGACATCCGAGAGCTGAACGAGCAGGCTAAAGTCATCGACGACCTCAAGTAAGACTCCTTTGTACCCATGCAGGGTTCCCATGTGTTCCTGGCAAACGTCTGCAGATGGAGAGAAACAAGTAAAATGTTCTGAAAACCACTGAGTTTCGCCAGAAAATAATTTGATCAACTTTTGTAGCTTTTTACTACAAATAAATTCACACTTCTCCACCTGTAGCATTATATTTACAGTTGGCACTGATTTACCATATTTTCCGGACTATTGAGCGCACCTGTCTATTAGCCGCTATTGAATTTATTGGAACAGTTTCATGTGGTCCACTCTGACCGGGTCTGATGTGACGAGGCTAAATGTATCGGCGGCACGGAGCTTGCTAGCTTGTAAAAAGCCAACGAGCTTTGTGCCGCCGATACATGAGCCACACCGGTGTTTAAGCCGCAGGGTTCAAAGCATCGGAAAAAAGTAGCGGCTTATAGTCCGGAAAATACGGTAGTTAACATTCAGGGACAGTGGGACAGACAGAGTGACACAAAATTAAACATCAATGTTGGCTCTCAGAACAACTTAAGGTTTTCACTTGGAGTCCTGCTCCCAATGATGATCTGATGGCTCAGACTATTAGACTCCTAATTCTTCCTTTAGGGTGAATGTTTGTACTCATCCTGCCAAAAAATGAATTGGAAGTGCCTTAAAGTTTTACACAGTAGGGAATATTTTAAGGGCAACTCCCCAAGATTGTGATTTCTACTGGCCGTCTTATCCTTGCATCACAGAAAATATCCTGGTAATGTGGAACATCATCTCCTGAAAAGAGTGGGAACCCTGTCATGCATTTTGTGTGTGTGATCTGAATTATTCTGCTAAAAGGATTGTAATAACATTCTGTGTCTCCTTCTCTCCATCCCAGGAAATTAGGGGCCAGTGAGGGCACCATCAACCAGGAGATCCAGCGCTACCAGCAGCTGGAGTCTGTGGCCGTCAACGACATCCGGAGAGATGTCAGAAAGAAACTGCGTCGCTCCAGCATGAGGGTGAGCACCCTTAGTTTAAAATAACACAGAACGATGCCAGAATGTTTGTCTCATTAATACATTTATGGACCTGGTTGTAATTGCTTGTTGTTACCCAGGCCGCCTCTCTCAAGGACAAGTGGGGTCTTGGCTACAAACCAAGCTACAATCGCTCCAAAAGCATCTCAGCAGCAGCAGGGCGGCCGCCTCTGAAGCGGATGGACAGACAGAGGTAACAGACGAGGGCAGCGGCAGCCATCATATTATCATAGAAATGACACATTAATGGTGCTTCATCTAGTATTTAATGTAAACAAACACGACCAGGGGACCTCAGTCTCACACTACTGCTGCTGTTGGTGGTTTGTGTTTGTGAAACACATCTCTAAAAGTGACTCAGCGAATCACAAATTAAAATGTAGTGTCGAGAAGAGGAAGAGCTTGCTGCATTTGTTTATAGTAATTATGCAGATATCTTCGCATTAATGTAGTAATGATATTAAAGCAGTTCACACCCTGTACGACCTTTTGCAATGGGAGAATATTAACTGTGGGAGAGAATAAATATGCAAAAATAACTGGAAATAAATCAGATTCTTGTGCTTTAAGTCATGTTCGGTGTATATATGCAGTATTTTCTAAAACCAGAGATAAGGTGAGATAAGATTTTTTTTATATATATATATTTGTGCATCTCATGCTGTTTGTTTCTATCACTTCTGTGTTTTAGTTCCAGAATAGGAGATGTGGAAGATTTTCCAGATATCCGTGTGGATGCTTCTTCTCCTGGGCCTCGGGTCACCTTCAACATTCAGGACACGGTAAAACTTCCTCGTACAAACATCCTTTGTGTGTCACACTAGCTCCAACACTTTAACTTGTATTGTAGCTTTATATTGATTAATTGTACTGCACTGTAACACTGCTGTTGATATACTTGTTCCAACCGAATCAATATTTCACACAATGTTAGTTTTTTGTTGTTTGATCATCATCATTTCATCCTTCATTTCTCTGTATGTTTAGTGTAATTGATTTCCACACTAGAGTATATTTACTTAGTTACTGGGACTACAGAAGGAGGGAGGGGGAGGGGTTATTCAACTTTTTTCTACTTTAGATTAACTTTTTTGTTTAACAATTCTTCTTGTTTAATTGAAGATTAATAATCAGGGTTTGGACTCTGCACATGCACCTGTCAGTCCAGGAGAGGTATTCAAGGTATATGGTTTAAAAGATTACATTTTAACAAATTAAAATACCTAACCAACTCTGACAAAATACTTCTGCTTCCTCTTCTCCTGTGTGATTACCTTTGATAGCACTGACAGAATTTTGAATATGCAAAATCAAAACAGGATGATAAAATAGAGCCCTCTGATATGAACATCAGTGTTATATTGAATTAAATTTGCATATTAACTTACTGTAATCTGGCTTTTTGTGTCCAAAGTAACATTGTGATTTCATTCTGGTGTACAGAGATCACCTGGATTCAAATTGTTTTTTATTACATCTGTGCTGATAAAACACCAGCTCTGTGCCACTGAGACAGCGAGACAGCAATTTGTCCCCATTTTAAATGAGTTAACCAAGATACAAATAAATTCTTAGAAATTAATTTGCTTGCATAATTAAAAGACTTTATTGTTGGAGTGCGGCGCAGTGAATTACGGTGTCGCACACTCTCATCCTGTCTTGAAGCTGCATACAAATAAAAATCCATCAGCTTTCCTTCAACCTTAATATATTGACTGATTTCTCACAGCCATGCATGGTTAGTCTCTGAACCACAGTCTGTCAGCTGATGTTTTTCACACTCAACAAAGCCAAACACTTTATACAGATAAAATAGCTGTGACTTTGATATTAAAAAGATCAGTGTAGCTTTAAATGTTTAACTTTAAAAACTCTGAATAACATAAACAGCAGTGGGGGGTGAGCCACACCTATAAGCTTAGTTTAGCTAATACTTTGTGGCTCATAGTGTAGTAGACCAGTCTTTTGAACAGTGGTCATGTTGTTTAAGATTATTACAACTATATTCTATGTTATTATATTTGCCCCTCAAAAAAATCAGCAGCTTGTTACTTA